>VMBQ01001751.1:17300-162685 GCA_007657795.1 Dreissena rostriformis
CCCCCGCGTAAAAAGACAAAAAATGCACATATGTATTCTCAGACATATAAATGTTGTTTATAATCATAATGTTTGAGCCTTAAAACGACGACGGAATTCGAACATTCCCAGCTACAATAATAACTGAGATTCACATTCAATAGTCTTTTTTTGGACAATATCATGGGTATTAATTTTATTATAAGTATAATTATGTCAATGATAGTCGCAAAATGAGCATTAAAGAACACTTTGCATTCCTGAATTAATATTTTGTCAGGTCAAGAATTATTGTTCCATTCCAGAATAAATAAAAATTTCATAATTTGTGGCATTATAGTCAAAGCCGTGTGATTTATTTCAAGTTTACGACCTGTCAGCAATAATCATAATCTATGATTACCGTGCTTTGCTTATGTGTTCTGTATTGTTCTGTACCCTGCAGAGGCCTTCAGTCTAGTATGATACAAGTGGTTGTGAAATTCCCGGATAAGTACCGTTGGCAAAGGTACGTTTGGTAAGTAGGGGATAACAAGGAAAAGGAACATTGTGTCGTGTTCTGAGAAAACTGGGCATAATGCTTGTGCGTAAATTGCCATCCCAGATTAGCCTGTGCAGTCCGCACAGGCTAATCAGGGACGACAATTTCCGCTTTTATGGAATTTTTCGTTTAAATGATGTCTCTTCTTAGCGAAAATCCAGTTAAGGCGGAAAGTATCGTCCCGGATTAGCATGGTGCGGACTGCACAGGCTAATCTGGGACGACACTTTACGCACATGCATTATGCCCAGTTTTCTCAGAACATCGCGATAATTTAGAAGCGGTATAGGAATAACAAATCCAGCCATTCTCTCACTATCTCTGATATGGCAGTTGCCAGTTACTTTCATAAGTATGTGCACATAGCACTGGTAAACCAGGTGTAAGTTACTTAACTGACCGTTGTGTCAAGAAACAGCATTCAATAAAAGCATATACCAACAAGATGTGTTTGTGAAACACTATGTCCCCTTTTGAGCGATTTTGACCCATATATTTGACCTTTGACCTTGAAGGATGACCTTGACCTTTCAGTATAGACTGGGGGACATAAAAAGTGGAAGCCTTGTCAGTATTGCTTCATGGGCCAATCTGAAAGAGTCCAACAGTTAGTCAATATCAAGGTCTAGATGAGGTCAGGTGATGTGTGCCTGTGAGTTGAAAGTGTTCATAGATAACATCCATGCAAGCGTCGAAGCTTTGTCGCAGGCGGTATTAATGTTACACAAAACGCGTCATTTTAGGTTAACAAAAAATATGTACCTTGTGAATTAGACTCAGTCAAAGAGTTGGCAAATTTCAAGGTCAAGATGAGGTCAGGCGAATGTGAGAGTGTTCAAAGATAACATCCATACACGTATCAAAGGTGTTTAGCGACCGATATTGATGAAATACGAAACGCGTCATTTTGTATTATTCAAGAATTGGGATCTTCTCAATTGGTCTTAGTCCAAAAGTAGGTCAATGTCAGGTCAAAATGAGGTCAGGTGATGTGGGTATGTTGATAGTTATCAAAGACATTATCAATGCAAGTAGCAACATTTGTAGGATGAATTATTGATGTTAGACGAAACATTTCATTGAGGGGCTAATATCGTACGGACGGTCGGACGGACGGACAGGCTAATCGCTATATGATTCCCGCCATCTGCAGATGCTTAGGGCATCTTACAAACAAAACAAAAATTCATAAACAATAAACTGATGAGACTTAATAGAAAAAAGGGCAACATTATTTCATTGCGATTATAATATTTGTCACTGAGAATAAAAAAAATAATATTTAGAGTGCTTCTTTAATTATAAAACATTGTACTTGAAAAACAAATTTTTATTTTCGGATGATCAATAAGAAATGAAGCTATGTAAGATATATTTCTCCATACAACACATTTTCCAATGGACCATGTTATGAAAAATATAAGCACTACATCAAAGATTAAGATCTATTAATGTGTGGATGAATCATAAAATTAAACATATAAAACCAATTTGCACTAAAACTCATTCCTAAACTGTGATACAGTGTGCGGTGAAAATGCCATTAAATATTTGTTTCGTCATTATTGAACGTTTTTCACAAGGTTACTCCGTTAGTAAAATTTTAATTAAAGACAGTGGGATTTCGGGACATAAATTTTGTGGTTTTGGTACATAGCTATATCAAATACAACCATTTTATGTTCAATGTCACAAGGTTTATTCATATAAAAAAATCAGCAAATATATCGACTTTTACATTGCAAACATTCAAAGGGCAACATTCCGAAATAAAGGCAATTCCAACATAACAAATTTGAAATTCACTCGCCTCAAAAACGGCTCAAGATATCAACTTGTAATTTCGCACATTGATGTTTAAAAACATTTTCTACAAAGTCGCATTAAAATGTTCATCCATAACGCTCTCTGACCTCTGAACCACGTGCGAGTGGTTTTCTCCTACTGCCCGTGCAAATGGATTTATGCGAACAATAATATTATTTGCATATTATTTTTTCAAGATATAACATGATCGGAAAACCACATTTGTTTAAATATTTCATTAAATAGCGTCTGTGTCTATTGCAGATCGTAAAAGCAGCCATGTAGTTGTAAACATGCTCGCACCGCGAGTATCACTTCATACATAACGAACGTTTGCTCTTACCGCCAAAATTACCCCATCTAAATATTATCAAACATTTTTGTGAAGCGTTGAACATGGGTGTAAAAACACGACCTTCAACACTTTTGTTGCCTACGGACCCTTGAATGGACCCTTTTTCGGGCATGGGTGAACATTTAATCGGCATTCAGTTGATATTATGGGTTCTCGATGAGATAAATGTGTCAATCTGTCACCAGAGCAATTAGGTGACATAAATGCGGCGTGTTCTGAGAAAACTGGGCAAAACGCTTGTGCGTTAAGTTTTATCCCAGATTAGCCTGTGCAGTCCGCACAGGCTAATCCGAGACGACACTTTCCGCCTAAACTGGATTTTCGCTAAGAAGAGACATCATGTAAACGAAAAATTCCATAAAAGCGCAAATTGTCGTCCCTGATTAGCCTATGCGGACTGCACAGGCTAATCTGTGATGACAATTTACGCACATGCATTTTGTCCAGTTTTCTCAGAACACGACATAAATGATACTGAGCAATCAGAAATGAATACTTATTTAGTGCATGTTCAATTGAGATTAACTGTATACTGATTATTTTAAGTAAATATTTTTAGATTGTGTCATTTTGTGACTTTTTTTAAGAATGATATTGCTCGTTTAATGATAATTCATCGAATGGTTGATCAAATCGAAAAATATATATATGAGTTATTGAAACATAACGTATTTATTCATAATCTATTTATTTACGAAATCCATTGATAAATAATCGTGAAATTATGAAAAATGTAAGTCTTGCGTTAGAAGAGCCTTTGAGTGTAGACAACAAATTACATAAAACAATTACAATTAATTATTATTATTATTAGACAACAGACATATATTGCAATAAAGAAAATTGAAAACTAAACAGAATTTAAATGAATAAATCAAACGGATTCAAATGTAGAAAAAATAAAGAGTAATTACACCATGGTCCTGCATTCTGTAAGGTGACATTATCTTGCCCGCCTAATATCGAAATGTTAAACTAGAGTGTTAACAAGGTTTTACTATATTCATAAAAGGGAAACTTCCCGGCCCACTGGCGGCCATGTTCTTCAAACATGAGTGAGCTAAAAAAAAATGACACACAACTGTGTGAACTTAGCTTTGCGAACCGAATTCCACCCAGCTTGTAACCCAGCAATTCATGAAGACGCTGCTTTGACCCACACCACCATGACCACTGTTACACAGATTTAATTGGGCCTCGCTCTGTGAAAAGGGGATTTAATGCATGTTACAATTTTTTTGTCATTATCACGCTGTAAAAACCAATTGAGTCACGCTCTGAGGAAAGGGGGTTAAATGCATGTGCGGAAAGTGTCGTCCCAGATAAGCCCGTCCAGTCTGCACAGGCTAATCAGGGACGACACTTTTCGCTTTTATTGTTTTTTTCGTTCAAAGGATGACTCTTCTTGACGAAAATCCAGTTTAGGCGGAAAGTTTCGTCCCTGATTAGCCTGTTCGGACTGCACAGGCTAATCTGGGACGACACTTTACTCAGATGCATTTAACACCCTTTCTCATAGCGCAACTCAATTGGTTTTTACAGCGTGATAATGACAAAACATGTGTAAAAGAGTACCGGACGGAACTATCCAACATTAACGCATTCACAACATCACGATGATCTTGTATGTACATAAAAATATTTAAATGTACTTATTAAAAAAAACATACAGGTTTAGAAGTAAAAATCTATGATATTTAAATTAATATTATTATATCCATTTTATTCAAATCACCACCAAAAAACAGTATTACTTCGCTCTACAATAATCGAACATTAGGTCTCATATTGTTCACAATTATATTTACACGAAACTACGTTATTTAAGTAAGCAGTAAGTGGCACAATTTTGAATAATATATTTTTGACAATCTTTTAAAGTTCAGCTTCCATTATGGGTTAAGTAGTTTGTTTTAAGAAGTACCGTTGCACAATTTGTCCAAACCAATGGCTAGTCCGAAAGCAGTGCATTAGGCTCAATTCAAAAATTCACAGCGTTTGGGATCTGCGAGTCACTTATCTTAACTAGGATTATTCCTGTTCATTGGTTGATCATTTAAAGATTTCATTGAGTGTGAAGTCATGAAAAACGTTCCCTCTTTGATCTTTTCTCCTTAGTGTGGGTTATTACCCAATTCATACGTTTTTTCTCGCCTCAGTGGGAAATGGTAAAAATTGCCTTTAGATGTTTGAATGGTGAATGCAAAGGGTGTTTCAAAGGCATTTTACGCTTGTTTGAAAATTGATTTTGAAGTTTAGTGGGTAGTTTATTAAAGCTTCTATTATCCCGGCCGTTTTATTACCTTGTCACTTTTCCATCTGTATTTACGGCCATATATCCAGAGTGGTGTTAATGGCTAATATAATTGGCAATGAAACTGCGGTTTGTGGCGGTAATTCAGTAAATGTTATTTGCATCAGCACGTAAGAAATGTTAAAACGCTTATTTTGTTCTTTTGATTGCTAGACCATTTTCTATAAACACACAATGCTAATTTTCATTTAACTCTTTCAGTGCTGGAACCGAATTTTGAAAGGCCTTTGCAAACAGTTTGGATCCAGATGAGACGCCACAGAACGTGGCGTCTCATCAGGATCCAAACTGTTTGCTATTCTGATAGTATTCTTTTAAAAAAAGTAAGAAAATGCTAATTTTAGAAATTCAGCAGACAACTTTTAAGCAGACGACAAATTTCCCAGCATGCAAAGGGTTAAAACCGAAGCGTAAATTACCCGTGTATCTCCAATTATAACTACGAGTATATTTTGTGTGAAACATTTTTAAATCCTTTATATTAATTTAATTGCATTATGAATAAACGATCTTTTTCGTTCATGCATGTATAAACTTTATTTAAGTAAAAGTAATCGTTTACGGAAGTATTTAGATTGTAAGTACGCCTGCATATTCAATATCGCGCATTTAAAATTTAGAATTGATTCTTGTATAAGAAATATTTCCAAATCAAGCAGATAGTATTACTATCAAAGCAATTCTTAAACCAACAGACATGTTTGCCGAAGATTTCGGGACCAGTAGCTGCAGCGTATTTACACATGCTCTCACGGCATTCCGCATAGTCTCAACAATATCCCCAAATATAAATCGAAAATGAATTACACCGACTAAGCAATCACGGCAAAAAGCAGTTTTCACGAGCTATTTGTGAAACATTCATTTTGTCGAACGTCTCTTTGTCGTAGTTGAAGATAAAGTTAGATACAAAGACTCGTTTTGGGCCAAATTGTCATACATTGCTCGTCTGGTGTGGAGATTTATGTCTATGTTTCACAGCGTTCCCCGGATATTCTCGAGAGGTATCGCCTCGATAACGAGAATACGCTTCAGTTTGGGTGCTGTTCACCCCAAATTGAGTGTAAAATAGCTTTTAATAATTCGACATGATCGACATGCTGGTGTCAACAAATGAGCCTCGTTCTGAGAAAACTGGGCTTAATGCACGTGCGTAAAGCGTCGTTCCAGATTGGCCTGTGCAGTCCGCACAGGCTAATCATGGACGATACTTTCCGCCTTGATTGGATTTTCAAAGTGGCAAGTGTCGTCCCCGATTAGCCTGTGCGGACTGCACAGGGTAATCTGGCATGACACTGCGCACATGCATTAAGCCCGGTTTTCCCATATCATTGGACAAAAGTTCGACATGATCGACACGGTGGTTTCAACACATAAAGTGCCCGTCAATATTTAACACTGAAATAAGAGTGGTTATTTTCGGTATGTTTGTTGTTAACAAGTAAACGACACCGCAATTGAACTACATTATCATTTATCTTAATGATTAAGACTGATTGCACATTTCATAGAAACTGAGACACTAATATATTAGCACTGAAGGCCGTGTTTCACGTTAACGACAAGCGTTTCGTATAGAAACTTTTTTTTATACACGGACAGTCTTAAATGTGTAAACTCATAAAGTAATAATTAAATATACGCGATATGACACAGCCAATAGACATATGTCACAGACACTCATGCACCCACGGCAAATGTTTGTTAACAGACAAATTCACTATACATTATATTGTTATATTGTAGACAAAACCACAAAGCGCCATCGTTTTGTCGCAGCCGAAGTTAATTTCTGTACAATCATCTTCACATAAACCCATTTATGCCTAGCGTCTAGAACAAAAAGGCCTTGGCAAACAGCGTAGATGCTTAAATAATTTTTTCTGTAAGAAATATTCTAAATATAGAAATATATTTACTAGACACCCCTAATTTTGATAATAAATGAATCCAATTTAGAAGGATGGGAGAGTCCACTAGGTATAAATGGGTTAAGGACATTCAGCTGTGAAAGTTTGAGCGCACTCCAGTAAGCAGTTAAAGAGGAGTAAAGTGAACACAATTTTGGTGACCGTATATTCAATAGTGGAAAGCAGACATATAACCGATAGCCATGATTCTGCTAAAAAGGTCGCAGGCAAAAGTCCTTTCTTTGCGATAATCTGCACGTTGATGTCATCCATCTGTGATAATCTGAGCAACCAGTTTAGAGGAGTTGAAAAAGAAAGATTTATATTTAAGAAAACAGTCAAATGTTTAGGATTATGCCAAAACTGGCCACAGCCAATATTCCTTGCTTTAAGATCATCAACATATTCAGGTTATTCAGCTATACAAGTTACAGCGAGGTCTGCAGTTAAGCTACATACACAAACAATTTCAATTTAACACCGCCTTCAAAACTAAAGTTATTGAGCGGAAACTGTTTTTCTATTTATAGTAACAGTGCCTTTGACCTTGACCCGACTAGCCCCAAATACTATAATTGTGATTTTTTATAAGTCGACGGCCATAATTCTGGAGTGATTAATGCGAGCTGTCTGGTTATCGAACTTGGCCGAGAAATGCCAATAAGCATTATTACCAAGTTTCATGATGATCCGATTTAAACCGTGTGAGTTATTGAGAGCGGACATCGCTCTTCTGGACACCGCCCAATCGGCCACCCGCCCAACCGCCGTCCCGCCCCGGGTTCCCCGTTCTTTTTAAACGATCGCATTAAAAATTTGACACAGTTACTACACAAACTAAATTGTATTGTTATCAAATATCAAGCTCTACGCATTACATCCCTAAAATATTTGCATGGCATTCCCTTTTTTGATATCGTATACACAGAAACATAATCAGTTACAAGAAACGGTAAAATATTGAAATTGTTCTTGCCAATATCGCCATGGTCACACTGTTCAGGCAGCAGACGTAACAACAGCCAGTAGAAGACAAAGAAAGAACACAATTATGTACAGGTACATGATCTCGTAACACATACAAAAGTTAGCGAATGTTCATGCATTTATTCGTGGATTATCAAATTATTTTCTGTGTTTGGGTGTTTGATCGTAATTTATGACCAGCCACATCCCTGATATCGTCATGCCTTGTCAACGAAGATTTTAAATCCAGTATATAGGTAACATTGTTGTCTCATTCGTCGAAGCTGTCTATGCTTACGTTAGACCTAAATGTTTTGAGATCATCTATGCAGCGGCAACATTGAACGCCAATCGAATTGCTCAAATGTTAAATTTAGGACATGCAAAAAAAGTGCTATTGTTTAACATAAACCAACAACTGTTGCGTACTTTTTGATGATTTATTATGGCACAATTAGTTCGGGATTGTCTAATAAAAGTATAAATTTAAATTGCTGTTTTTTAGAAGCTCATACTATAAAGCAGTACATTTCTGTAGGTTAAATAAGTAAGTGAAATAGTAATAGGAAAAGTTATGGAGCTTATAGTTGCTTTTTATTGTATCATTGTTTGAAAAGAACAGCGATAGAAAAATCGTACACTTTTAATTAATTTGGAATTTAATAAATAAAATGTATAATTTTAATGTAAGTACCGGTATTCATTTACATTTTAATTGTGGATGCATTTATTAAGAATAATGTATAATATCAACTTTCTATAAACTACTCCACTAAAATGCTAGTTTAAAAATGTTGTTAAACATTTTTTTTGCATGTAAAATATGAGGTAAAAGAAGTCTCGTTAAACGTCAAATAGTACTAATGTTACATGTCTTCATTTGCGTAGTCCGAATACAAAGTCTGCAGATTAATGCCACGTATAGTATATTATGGGGTCCGAAAACTCGTTCTACTGATCATTTTGTTCCTTTTGTAATTTTGCTAAATTATACCATTTAAATATGAATATCAACGCCGATCGTCTTTTCTTTCTGGTTAAATGTTGCATTGTATTTTATACGTTTTCTGATAAAAAAAAACGAGTCCTGACGTTACCAAATAACAGAAAACAGAACTTTTTCAGAAATTTAGTAAAACAAATCAATCACATATATTGCAAAAACGGTTGCAAAAACGGTTGCCATTATTTTATAAGAAAGAAAAAATGTTTGACAAATATAATTATGATAAAAAAAACAACAACAGAAATTTAAACTGTTCCCCAAACTTATAATATGGAATACTAACAGCTGATGCTGTGAACTTGGTACCTGCAAGCCGCTCCAGCAAAACATGTATGAGCCGCGCTCTACGTAAACGGGGTTTAATGCAGGTGCGTAGTGTCGTCTCAGATTAGCCTGTGCAGTTAGCACAGGCTAGTCAGGGACGACACTATCCACCGAAACTAGATTTTTGCTAAGAAGACTTAGAAGAGGCTCTCTTTAAACTAAAAATACAATACAAGCGGAAAGGTCGTCACTGATTAGCGTGTGAGGACTGCACAGAAGACATTTTACGCACATGCATTAAGCCCCGTTTTCATGGAGCGCGAAACACATATAAAAGAATAGAGACAGAAACTACAAACTGTATTGATACACCGAGGGCTCGTTGATAACACATTAGCAAAATCACCGCCTCAATCACGACAACGGAGTAAACGGATCTCAGAAGCAGTTTAATGGTTAAAAAACTTCACCAAAGATATCATTGTGATAAAACGAAGTGTTTGCCGTATAAAACAATGTGCATTAAAATTCCAAATTGATGACTAACGGTAGTAAATTACAAATCAACGGTAGCCAAAACCCGCCTAATGATTTTTTTTTTAAATTATGTATGAGCATACTATGAGCATACTAATATATTTAAACACCAGCTGGTAAGTTAAACGTGATATAAAATCTCCACATCGTATTGCCTTAATGCATATTCATGAGTGTTCCACCTGATAAATTGATTGCAAGCTACACAATTACCAACATAATAAAATAAAATACAATAAAAGAGCCACACGTATGCACAAACGGAAACACGCCAACTCAAATTGGAGCACGCTCTGTGAACAGGGGTTTAATTGATGTGCGTACAGTGTCGTCCAAGATTAGCCTGTGCAGTCCGCACAGGCTAATAAGGGACGACACTTTACGCTATTATGATATTTTTCGTTTAAAGAAAGTCTTCTTAGTAAAATCCAGTTTAGGCGGAAAATGTCGTCCGTTATTAGCCCGTGCGGACTGCACAGGATAATCTGAGAAGACACTTTAAGCACATGCATTAAACTCCATTTTCACAGAGCGAGGCTCAATTCTGAAACTTGTCTCATGTCTGTAAAACATCTTGTTGGCAAGTCGCTCCTTTTTAACACGGGCAATAAACCTCGAGCAAATGAACAACGAGAAGCGCCGCCAGCGGGCATGGAACGCGCGATACCCGGCCTCTGTGGAAGTCATTATTGTAACGGTAGTTAGAATTTAATAGCAGGAATGACAGACTCGCAGACAGGTTGTATGCTAAGAAATTGCTGATCAAAGATTGGCGTTCACACGCCGTGGGTTTTATTACTCGAGACCAAATTGACTTTTACATTATCGCATCTTACAAGCTCGGCGGGGGTGTCTAAAAATGCGGCCCGGAACCGGGTGTTCAATTTTCTCGAGCGCCTGTATGACTGCGCACCGCTGTACGAATCCAATGTGTGATAAATGATCTTCTGAGGCATTCCTCTGTCTGTAATAAATGCGCGTGTTTTTATGAGCTACGTAGGCAACTTAAGTTGCATTCCAGGTTGTAGATGCAATACTTAACCGTGGTAACCCGTTGACAGAAGTTCAAGCTTTTCAGACTTCAAAACTGACGGGTCTATCGCTTATATTGTTTGTATTGACATGTACGTAACACTGATGAAGTGCTGTTTTAACATAATTGAGCCTCGCTCTGTGAAAAGGGGGTTTAATGCATGTGCGTAAAGTGTCGTCCCAGATTAGCCTGTGCGGACTGCACAGGCTAATCTGGGACGACGCTTTACGCACATGCATTAAACACCGTTGTCACAGAGCAAGGCTCATATCAAGGAAGCTGCAGTAAATCGTGTACCTTGATACAAGTATCCACGTTGTGATAACGAGGTTCTAAGTTCAATACCTACAAGACATCATTATTCGTTGGACTAACAATACATTCTGACTTTACCAAGACCCGAACATGAAGGAAGGCCTATAAAAAGAAACTGTGCGACTGAATTCACTTATTGTTTATTGATCCGCGTCATGCGAAAATGGGTCTTATGTCATATGCATGCAGTGCAGCTCCAGACCAGCCTGCGCATACACTGACCTCTTTAAAATCACGCAAGGCGTAGTGGTCTCATTATCGGTCAGGGTAGCTCCTGCCCAGCCTGTGCGAATGTGCTACACTGGCCGCATTTTCGAATAATGCGGGTCGATTAAGATACTACCAATGCACATAACCATAGGGCCCACACCTAAGGTTTCACAGCAACAATTTGTATTATATCCGTTGGACTGATCGCGATATCGGTCGCACACGATTAACACTTATCAACATTTTTTTCTCAGTCTCGGTATAATTTGTACTTATATACATTTGGCTGGTCCATATTCGATGCTGTTAGGCATTGAGAGTTCTATGTCATGTATATATGACAACCTTAATCACCATTCAGAATTTGATTTTCTAAAACAGGGACACAATACGTTCAATATGTTCTTTCAGAAATATACATAAAATACTAAAATACGAATTGGTGAAACCGTTTCAAAAGTTATTTGATCTTTTCATAACTTTAGTCTTCTTCTTATTTGAAGAAGGATTTGTCATGTAAAACACATGTACAATACAATTCAAAAATAGAAAAATATTCTTCAATTCGGTATTTTAATTCCATTTTTAGGGATAAAAGGTTAATCAATTTACGGTATTTAAACTATGTACATAAAATCAGATTTATTTAAAATGCGAAACAGCAGTTATTTACATACATGCATAATTATGCATGGCAATTGGCAGTTGTAGTGCAATATTTGTGCATTGTTTTGTTTCACGCAACTCGACAGTTAATCTGCGGTTTACGGCGGCCACTGGAGTGCCCCAGCCCGCATAGCTGCCGTGGTTCCGCGGGAGCTGCGATGTCGAGCGCCTGGTATGCCGACTCGCGCGCTCGAGCCGCTGTGTCATTCGGCGATTATCGAGGTGTCATGACATGTCACGTGTCAGTGCAAGTGTCACTGAAGTATGCAGCATGCAGGGGACACACACTTACTTTCTCTGTCACATAGTGAGTGTCGTTTCTCTTGCAACGCATTTTTTTCCCATTTTTTCTATTATGCATTCAATTTATTAAATTTGAAATTTTAAATCTCAAAATTGTTTACATAAAATGCTCTTTCGCATTTCGAAAAACTCAGACCTACAGTAAACGATAAATTAAATATGAGCGTTTACGATAATACATTCTTTTAAATTGCAATAGATTGTTTTGTATCGTGCATACGGATGTTAATGATGATTTCTTCCTTACATACGCACGCGTAATATACTTTCATTAATTAAGGTAGACAAATGGATTATATAAATAACAAGCAAATTCGTTGAATTGATATCCCCCGCCAATTTCAAAATTTTGTGACAGACGGACGGACGGACGGACGGAATGACGGACGGACGGAATGACGGACGGACGGAATGACGGACGGACGGAATGACGGACGGACGGACAACTTCAATTTTATATCACTCCGGCTTTGGCGAGTGGATAAAAAATACATGTTATAAGCACGTTTCAATCAATTCAAACCATGTTCACCTTATAGTGAGGCATCCATCAGCAAATTTTCTACATATTTCAGTTGCCATGTAAATTCAGAACACATTGTTTTACTGCTGATCGCTGCGAACGCTTACAAATTCCGGTGCAACCTCTTCGTTTTAATTCATTTTTATTAGATCTAGATCGCTCATTTTAATGGCAATCGATTTGAGATTCCCACCCCTGCATAATTTTCAGCTCAAAAACCGTTCAAGCTCATTACATTTTACAGTCGGAAGGTATACCGGCGATATCAAACGCATTTAACTTAGAAACGTTTCATCAATGTAAACCATTAAAGCGCAGTTTAATCAAACTCACACTGAGCCGTTGAAAAGATAAATCCGCAAACAATCTCATTTAAGAGGTTATTTAACGTATCAAGCGATAAAACTGTACTTAGTTTCCATGATGAAAACGAGAACAGGCCATGGCGCCCCATTGGTGCAAACAGGTACCACGTGATATTAAATTTCAATAGCACATGGTACCTTTTTGCACCAAGTGTGCGAGTCTGGGGTGCGTATGAAAATGGCTGTCCAACGATTGGAACAGGGTTCAACATGACTAACCCTTTGCATGCTGGGAAATTTGTCGTCTGCTAAAATGTCGTCTGCTGAATTTCTAAAATTAGCATTTTCTTCGATTTTTTTTTTAAAGAATACTATCAGAATTGCAAACAGTTTGGATCCTGATGAGACGCCACGTTCTGTTGCGTCTCATCTGGATCCAAACTGTTTGCAAAGGCCTTCAAAATTCGGTTCCAGCACTGAAAGAGCTAAGTAAACCTTTGTTACGAGTGAAACCGCAACAAACGTGTAGGGTATACTGAGTAGTGTTTGTTTGAAGACACGTTCAAGAAATATGGTAACAGTTTCACGATAAATCAGTTAAAAAATAAATTGTATGAAACATCAATTTTAATTTATGCAGAAATTTAATAGAATTTAAATCAAACGTCTGTGCGATTGCAATATTTAATAAGATTATATGACAACCAAATGCATGCAGTATTTTGCGGTGTAAAATATCACATTTTCGAATTACGGTTTCTTGATTTCACATATATGTAACATAATTGTTGTAGGAAGTTCTGTACGTTAACGCACATGGCTTCTACAGAGATATACGTAAAATATATACTTATTGATAACCTAAGTGTAAACCCGAATAAATGGTTTAAAGTAAACAACACTATTCACACCATTCTCCTTAAAGACAAAGTATCCAATTATTGTCCAATCATTACCTATTTTACGATAAACCACAATATAAATGAGTCTCGCTCTGTGAAAAGGGGTTTCATGCATGTGCGTGAAGTGTCGTCCCAGATTAGCCTGTGCAGTTCGCACTGGCTAATCAGGAACGACAATTTCCGCTTTTATGGAATCTTCGTTTAAATGATGTCTCTTCTTAGCGAAAATCCAGTTAAGGCGTTAAGTGTCGTCCCTGATTAGCCTGTGCGGACTGCACAGGCTAATCTGGGACGACACTTTACGCACATGCATTATGCCCAGTTTTCTCAGAACGCGACTCAAATTATAAGAACACCTGACGCCGTGAAACCGGAACAAATGGTGATAAATGGACGCCATTTCTGTCAAATAGTTGAAAGCAGATCAATCCGTTTCACAAATGATCATAGATCATTGCTGCCGTTTGTCCTCACAATTGCAGTTATATTGGTATGACAAAATCTTAAACATACATATACATGAGTCGCGCTCTGATAAAACGTGGTTAAATGCATACGTGCGTAAGGTGTCGTCCAAGAAAAGCCTGCACATTCCGCAAGGCTAATCATGGACGATACTTTCCGCCTAAACTGGATTTTCGTCACGAACAGTCTTCCTTTAAACGACACATACAATAAAAGCGGAAAGTGTCGTCCCTGAATAGCCTGTGCGGACTGTACAGGCTAATCTTGGACGACACTTTACGCATATGCATTAAACCCCATTTTCACAGAGCGAGGCTCAAATATATTCCATCAAAAATCAGAATTGCTAGCAGCTCCTGTTAAAGTATGCTCATTGGGTCATATTGGCAATCAGTTGGCGATACAACAATGTCGCCCGAAGAAGAAAACAAATAAAATACCGATCACTCTGATATCAAACTTTACTTTCAGAAATGATTAATTAATTCAACAAAGAATCTTACAACGCAGGCAATACGTTATTGTTAAGAATTCCATACATCCGCGGCTGATCAAAGGGCCACACTGGTCCCTGTGAGGAACGGGCCGGAGCAAGGACGATGCCAAGGAGGCATGCAAACTATTTCGCGGGACCCACTCACTATATATGTGTTAATCCGCGATCAAACATGTAACGTCATACCATGATTTGTCTTTACATGAGTTTACATCCGCGTAACAAAGTGAGCTTAGTAATGTTCGATTGGTCATTGTCGGCTCGGGTACTACTTAAAAGAACCCCCGTTGCTTATAAGTATACTTCAATGTTCCCCGGGTACGGAAAATATACTAAAACGTACCCGGCAATACTAGCGCTAAATTGGTCGTTGTCTGCTCATCTTTCAAATTAATTATGTTCCAATTTATGTCAATATTATGTTAAATGGCCATATATTATCGAAATTCATAATACAATTAAATCGGTATTCGGTAGCGCGTTTTAAGACATCGGCTTTTGAGCGGGAATAAAACTCGGGTACAGTCTAATATTGGCTGGGTGCCTTTAAGCGTATTTTCTGTACCCGGGGTACATCGCAGTATACTTAAGAGTACCCGGGGTACTTTTAAGTAGTTCCCGAGCCGACAATGACCAATCGAGCCTTAGTTATACATATCATTAAATCGTATCATTAAACCGGTATATATGGAGTGCATATTGCAGCTTCTATAGAAAACAATATCACATTCAGTGTCGTTTATAAACAAAAATGCACCAAATCACCAGGAACAATAACATCAACTGAAAAACTACATATATACTTTATGTTTTACAACAGCTTTTTTGAGCCTAAGGGTGCAACTGTTCATTAATTGTTCTTATTTTCTAATAGCAAATCATTGCCCCAACAACACATACTGTTTATAATCTTGTTATGTTGATGTTAACAAAAGCAGGCCTTTTCCCCCGGTGTTCTTTGGTTACTTGCTCATATACCCTATCATAACAATGGCGTAATGCCTCACAAACAACTCAACACCCACTTGGCTAGATGACCTAACTCTTCTTTTCCTCCTTAAAGTTCAATATCAACTACATGTTATCAATATAACAACCACTATTTTAATGAACCAACAATAACAGGCTTATCTGGCAGGGCTTATCAGGATTCGCAGCCATAATCTCGCCGCAACCACTAAAGCTATATTCTGCCTGACAGAATATATTGCATAGAAGTGTCTTCATCAAAACAAAACTTCATCGCCAGACGCCTTTGAATTCTCTACGTTTTTTTAAATTTAAACTTTTGACGTTCATATAATTGTAGATGCAAAAAAAAATCATTCACTATTGTTGTTGTTAAATTATCGTTGTTATATGTATAAACATCTTAAAAAAATCAGCTGTTTAATAAAGTAATGTATACCCTTTGACAAACATTTCTATCAGATACCCAATAAATAAATATTGTTCACAATTACGTGCGTTGGTTTATTTGAATTTACATATGAGCCTCGCTCTGTGAAAAGGGGGTTTAATGTATGTGCGTAAAATGTCGTCAAAAAATAGGCTGTGCAATCCGCACAGGCTTATCAGGGACGACACTTTCCGCTTTTATGATATTTTTTGTTTAAAGAAAGCCTCCTGTTAGCAAAAAATCTAGAAAAGACCGAAAGTGTCGTTCCTGATTAGGCCAATATGTAAGTCAATTTTTTGTTTAGCTTTACAAACACATATGTTTAGAGTGTGATTAATGAAACGATATAATTTGCCAAATGAATAACATTTAAATTAATAGTGTAAAGCATTTTTTCACAATCCACAAATAGTTTGTTGTGTGTTTTCCAACAATAAGTTCGAATATTCTACAAATGAGTCAGATTTTTAAACTTATGTGCATAACTTCTAAGAAAACTGCTTTTGCAAGCTCTAATGGATCTTTATATTATGTGAGTTTTTGTCAAATTCTGTAACATTAGCGTTTATAAACGTCACATTCATAAGATTAATTGTGTTTTTCTCCAATACAGATTATTCATCAAGGTTTTCTAAGCTTGTTTGTGAAACTCTGTGATCTGCATTTGATTAACACGGCCCATATCAGAACAGAACAGAACATATATTTATTGACAAACACCACCCATAAAAGAACAGAACAGAACTTTTTTATTACGACCTGCACATAATACAACGTCAGTCAACCCCATATACGTACCATATAAAAGGTCATGTAAAAAATAAGTGGTCATTGAATAGACACTATTGTCATAAGATATCGAACATCATAAATGGAAGTGGTTGGAAACAATCTCATTTAAACGCATTTTAAGGGNTTTACGGAAAATAGCTTGCATATGTTTATAGATTAAATGTGGAACAAAGCAATAAGCAGACTTCGATGGTTCATATATTATAGTAATTCCAATATTGATAAAAGCAACGAAATCACACCTTTACAAATGTGTTTGTAATTTAGACTTGCGTTTTGTGCTAAGGTATAAACCATTATATGAGAACTAACTTGAAATTAAAAGGTACAAACAAACAACGCAACAAACATAGTATACTAGGAACAGGATAAGCATTTATAAAAGGTAACATATTTGGCGTTACTTAAATAATGCCATCACATCACATACCTTTTCTCAAGACGTCCCCAAACACGGTATAGTTGGAGCTAGTGGTACAGTTCCAGCGCTCGTTCCGGAACTGGTACTGACACTCCCGGATGCCCTGCTTGGCGCCCTCGCTGATGCACATGAGCGACTCGGGGTTCTCCCGGCACGCCTGGATCTGCTCCACCACGAGGCCCGGAAGTTGCGTGCACGTGTCATCCTGCAGCGGACCCGTGGCTACCGCCGATATGCCCAGGTACCTGGTAGAAAGAGTAAGTCGGTAACTTTGAGAAGTTGATAATATAGGATTATAAGTGCTTCAAATGGGGCTCAAATGGTCGTTGTCGGCTCTGGTACTTCTTGAAAGTACCCCGGGTACTCTCAAGTATACTACAAAGTACTCCGGGTATGGAAATACGCTTTAAGGAACCCGGTCATACACCGGGGTACCTTTTAGTATATTTTCCGTACCCGGCGTACTTTGTAGTATACTTAAAATAACCTATCTTACTTTTAAGTAGTACCTGAGCCGACAATAACTAATCGAGCTTAACTGGGTGTATACTAGTTATAAAATGGTTACCATGTAGATACAGGTAAAACCGTATTTCGTTTAACACATCGATACGAATTTTTATTAATAAATGTGTAATACGATTGCAGATGTGCAATAATCTCCACATTGTGTTAAACGCTATACTTATATAATTCAACACTTAAATGAGTGCACAAAACAGGCGCGTAGTAGCAAAACATGAATTCCCACGCAACCATTATGTAAATGTTTTCAATACTTTCAGTACTTTATTATTCTAAAAAAAATTGAAAGGCATTACATCGAAATTCGTGCAAAACTGAGACGATGCATATTTATAATCAATGAGCATTAATCATAATCCGTGCCATTTTTTTACGGGGCATCTATAAAACACGACTTGATGCCAGCCTCAATGTACATGCTGTATGTACTGTTGGTTACAAATGTGTTTGAAACACATATTGAACAATATAGACACAGAGCTCAAAAAAGCACAGACTTTACGCAACATTTAAAAACTCTGAATGTCTCTCAATTAACAAAATTTACGATACATACGCATGGACAGTTCACGCGTAAATCTTATGCAAATGTTTGATCGATTAGCAGCAATTCACATATAAGTTCGATCTTAATTGTTTCATACCTTGACAACTGTCACTTGCTTTAAATAGAAGGAATGTTAACATTATTCATGTCCATAGACCAGATCGGTGTTCATCTACATATGTATGCGCATATTCAATTGTATCACCCCCTTGTTCATACAATAAATGCGCTTTTGTTTAGAGTTACAATCTCGTGGTCTTTAACCCGTTAAATGTTATGCAGAATAAAATGCAATCGTACGCAAATAACTCAATTTAACTCAAAGTCACCTCATTAATCATCATTTTTTTCTAGCAGAATTGTCATGTTAAACTTAATTTATGCCTGTTAGTGATAAATAATACAGCCACATACCGATTTGACACAGACGTTACAATTTGATTGACGTATTATAACAGCTGAATTTGATCTACAATGTCAAAGAATGACTCTGACCTTGAGCCTATTTCTGTGATGCTGTCGTGAGACACAGCGTCTTATTCAGTTCGACATGTGTGACAAACATTTCATTGCAAAAATGGCAATACATGCGTTCACAGGCCACGGGTGCCTCCACATTCGAATGCCTTCCATTTTCGTCTAAAAAAACTCCGAGTGTGTAAAAACACAGCAAGCTGTTTGTAGCGAAATTTGACTTTTTGCCTCTAAGTGTGACCTTGACCTTTGAGGTAATGAGACTGGTGATACACGCAACACACGGTCTCCACATGGAAGTCGTTTACGGTAAGTTATCTTACAATTGCATAAGCAATGACAAAGTAACAGTCCGGACAAGTTTAAGAGCCATATTTGACCTTTGGCCTCTAAGTGTGACCTTGACCTCTGCGTTAGGGAGACAGTTTTTACGATAGGAATGCCGTCTCCTCGTGGTTTTCATCAGTGTGACATTGGCCAATGTGGTAGGGAGACAGTGTTAGACAGTGTGTCGTCTCCTTATGTCAGTCATCAGTGGTAAGCTATCTTAAAATAACATGACGAATGACAAAGTAACAATCACGAATTGCTGTTTAAGGGCCAAATTAGACATTTGAACTCTACGTGTGGCATTCACCTTCGAGGTAAGGAGACGAGTGTTTCAGGCGACACGTTGTCTTATGATAGTGGACATTTGTGACAAGTTCTTTCAAAATCCATCAAAACGTCGCAAAGTTATGGCTGAGACAGGAGTTTTCATGTAGTTCTATTGTCAAATTTGACCTTTAAATTATGACCTTGACCTTTGAGTTAGGGAGATGGATTTTTGCGTTCGTTTTTTGATATTTTTGGCATGTTTTTTCAAAATCCATCAATATATGGCAAAGTTATAGCTGAGAAAGGACATTACGCACAGGAGCACCGTGAAGGGAGTCAGACAGACGGTCGAACAGACGTTCAGACGTACAGACATGCAGACGGACAGTGCGACTGCTATATGCCGAAGTCTTCGAAAGGGGCACACATAGTTGATTAATGCGTTCCTTAAAATATTAATACTATTGGAACACGTGCGTTTTGTAAATGAAAAAATACTTAATTTTGTCCGAAGCCTCGAGTATTAAGACTAAAAACATGGGGAAAAAGTGTTTTATATATGTTTCAAGCCGTAAGCAAAAATGAACGATGTTCTGAAAAATATGGTAGATATTTGCAATAGTACCATAATCAGCATGCATGTTACATTGGCTTTAGCCATGATATTATAATATATCGTTTGGATTTTCACTCGCGCGTTTCACAAAGTGTCTTCATTCACATAAATCTCTGTAGACCACCTTTAACCGAAACATGGCGTTCAATCACCTATCAATCACGAGTATTTACGAGACATTGTAGAGTGTTATTAAATTGTTCTCTGTCATTTCATATCAATTACGTTTGGCGTACATCACGCACAATCCCATGTGTTCAAACTCAGCTGAAATTGACTTGACAAAGCAGAACATTGTATTTTCCGCAGGTTCGTCGTATCTGTTGCGTAGATATTACAAAATAGCGCCTCCGTTAATAACCCAGTACTGTAAACAAAATATGAACACACGTGTGAATAAAGGCAGTATCTGAGTGTTTTCTTATGAAGAAAGTTTGAATAATAAATTTCGTACGTAGACCTTGACATCCAAAAAGTATGACAATTTCAACCTCGGACATTTGAATATTTGCGATATACTTGATATTGTCCATTCCAAAGTTCGTCAATATTTTTTACCGGTCAATAGTTGCGAATTTGCGACAAATGGGCCATACTTGCATCATAAATGACTCTGCGTCACTTATTTTTGGTAGGTTCTGTTTGAGTCCACTAACTATATTTGCACTTTCACACCCCTCATCGTGTCCTCAGACGATCTTTGTGACCCAAGCTTGACACCGAACGCGGAAAAACCAATCATCGTAACCATAACACCGTCGCAACCACCGCCAAACAATCGGCCATAAACTCGTCCGGGACGCCATTGGTGTTGCAAACCGCACGTGAGCAGACGATATCGGCTAAAGCTATGCCCGCCTTTATGGCCGTATTTGACATGTACGTTTAAATAACGCGTTTGATAGCTAACAATTAGGCCGTCCAAACAAGATTGCAAAACATAAACCACGGTAGCATGTAAACATTAAGGACATGAAAAGGTCTGCCGGGCGAGAGGTTCCGGTTTGACATGACACGCAACGAGTGGTCATCAAACAGTATAAGATGAATCTGATGAGAAAAATAGGACAAGATCTCGTGTCTAAAATAACCGTTTATAGTAATACAAAAAATACAAATATGCTTATAATTTCTTTTAATGTGTACGTAATATACAGGTGAATCTTATAGATTAATACAACATTAATGAATACTACAAATGTATTAACCCCTTGATATTAACACGTATTCTTTAACTTGATACTGTCGCGTTTTAAAAACATATTTTATGTATTAGGCTTCAAATAACCACAACATGTTATGACCAAATAATACAAAATATACAAACATACTGGCGACAAAATGTGATGAACATAACAACGTCAGTACATTATCTTCATCGACTGGTGCACTTGCATTAACTTCGCAATATTGATGGAAATCAATCACATACAAATTATGCATATACAGCAGTGATATTTTTACAAATTTTCTCATCTGAGTTCTGGGACTCGATAGCTTGCAAATCTATGAGTCCCCGAATTGAAACAACGAGTCCAAGTATTAAACTATATTATTGTTTTAGAAAATTCAATGCATTTTTGGGACTCACATAATTCAAAACTTTGCATCCCCAGAGGTTTTTGTGAGTCCAGGACGCAGGACTCGCAGGTAAAAAAATCACTGATATACATGTACTCTTGTGTGGCGAAGCCTTCATCGATGAATTGCGATTACGCAAGCTTTCAAAAAATATTACCTTAAACAAATTGTTACTTAAATAATGTAATAAAGCGGATTTTAATTAAAAAGTTTATATCACTAATTCGAAATTATCGCATCACAATAATATTAATTTGAATATATATATTTATAGACAAAACATTTTATAAAAAAAAATCAAATAAAATCCTTACTACGTTTATCATGAATATATATTTTATTTAAAAAATAGAAACATATGTATATCTTTTTGTGTGCTTTCAAACAAAGAATCTTGCAACTCAAACAGGGCCACAATGACGTCAGTTTGTAAAATATGGGAACGTACAATTCATCATATCACTACATGAATAAACGATAGGAGAAAGAGAGAGTAATATGCATTCATAAGGTACTGGTAAACCTTTGTCGAATGCTGCCAAGATGTCAGATGTCGAACCAGGAAAGTGATTTAGGTGTCACATCAGGACGATCAAGAGCAATTAAGAATCAATTAAAGGCCAACACTTGCATATGTTAACACCGGGGCATGATGTTGCACATTTTGTTCGAACAAGCAGGCGACATCACAATCTGTTCGCAAAAGCAGACGACATCGACGAAACACTCTAGGGGTAATAAAATAATAAAAACGATGAGATTAATTGTATGAGATTAATATGGATGAGTGAATAACATCGCAAAACCGTCGATTGCAAAACGCACTAAAAGCAATATATGTATTTGAATAAGATTGCCTTAACAATATAAATAATAAAACAACAAGATGACACATATGGAAAAAAAGGTTTAACCAAAAAAGTGAATCTTTTTTAAGTTTCCAAATTAAGATTCAAAATCCAATCGTTGCGAAATTAAACATTATAGAACATGCAAGAGTTCTTACCTCAACCATCAATATCGTATTAAACATCATGAATTTCAAACGGGAAATCGTAATATTATCACTTTAATTGTACATAAATTATTCAACCCAAACAAAGCCTGAGAAGTGCATGCTTAGACGCAAACATCTTTGAAATTTTACATAAAAAACAACAGAGAACTACGTACCTAGACGCAAACATCTTCGACATTTTACATTAAAAAACACATCGCCCAATTGGTGCCAAAAGGTACAATGGGACATTTAAATTTAATTCCCATTGTTACTTTTGCACCAATGGGGCGATATGCAGTTCTGCGCATCTAGGTGCATGAGGGCCAAGAGTGCACGTGCAATGTGGTGTGACCTCGGACCTCGTCCGCTAGGAGACTGCACGGTATGCATTGGAATGCTGCATGAACCAGCGTGAGCTCTTCCATGTCGAACTAGCTATTGTACAGGCTCGTGTGATGCGTAAATAATTATACGTCTGCACCTAGTTAAGCTGGATGCGAATACAGAGAGATATGTCATTATTTGATGTACACGTTGTATTACAATGTTGACTCGAATTTAAGATGATGCTCAATTCGCATTATTCTGATACATCAATACATATGACAGTTTGAACACCTGCTTTATTTAGTGAGCTGTCTTAAAACTTTTTAATTTGAAGAATTTTTACGAGAATGACATTTTTTAAACTATTCGTTTACAAGACAAATAGCAGCATTGCATGTCTAAATAAACATAAGCATACTAAAGTGTTTACAGGTGCATTTACAATATTATAAAGCTAAACGTGCGTACAATTTATTTAAAACACACTACGAACAAGAAATTAACAAATGTATTACTTTGCGTTTGCTGACATATAGTGCGGATCTGTTTACAAGACAATGATTACAGGTCGACCAATCATTGCAATTTTATCAATGCTAAGAGTTGTCAGAGAAACATCTGCCGTGGAAAAAACATTAATAAGCACAATATGCACAGAATGTGTATATCTGAAAATCGCTTTAAGACATCAAACGAAACATGAACGTACAACCCACAATACTAAATACGAAGATGAAATGAATCAACAGGTCGACCAATCATTGCAATTTTAGCAAAGCTAAGAGTTGTCAGAGAAACATTTGCCGTGGAATATAAAATAATCAGCACAATTAGCTGACTGTGTAATCTAAACATCGCTCTAAGACACCAAAGGAAACGTGCAAGAACAAACCCACAAAACTAAATACGAATAGGAAAACATGTGTACACCTGAAAATCGCTCTTAGACAGCAAATGAAACGTGCAAGTACAAAACCCACAAAACAAAATACGAATAGGAAAACACGTGTACATCTGAAAATCGCTCTTAGACAGCAAAGGAAACGTGCAAGTACAAACCCACATAACTAAATACGAAGAGGACATAAATCAATGCATGACTTGCGTTTGTATTCATGATGTACGGACGGATCTGTTTAGAGCAAATTGTTACCTATTTACCAATCATCGGAATGAGAATTGACGTAAGAGACATCTGCGGAGAACTATATGCACTAACAAGCATAATAAGCTGACTGTGTATAAACCATGCATGTGTACACCTGATTAGCGTTCTTTGACATCAAAGGCAATGTGAAAGTTAAATGAGTAAATGAACCCTCTTTAAGGTAAATTGCATATTTCGAACAAAAGCATAGGTTGTTTATTAAGGTCAATTATACACATGGAACAAAGGTCCCTGCTATTTTAAATGTTTGCGCCACCAAAAATAGTAGTATCAGCAGTTCTCTCACAGAACTTTTAGAAATTATTTTATTATAAATTATTCGCTTCGTTGTATTATTTAACTACGTAATTTTGAATTATTACTCGAACCAATCATTTTGCTTTGCCAATTCAACGTGTATATACCTGTATTTAACTGGTTGTACATAATAAGTCAATCATTGTTACAAAAATCGGTTTGGGTTACTGCTTGGCGAAAACGAGATTCTATTTTATTTCAATTATTTAATGTTGATGCATTATCACTATCACTATACTGTATGAATAAATCAATTATTTTTAAATTAGATCAAACGGACACATCCGTCTCCATATATTTTATTGATGTCTAGTGCTACTCGAAGATGTGGAGGTCGCAAGGTTTATACCACATTTTTCAAACAACGTCATCCCCCATCCCCCCCCCGGTATTAACTTATACGAATGATAGGATGTTCTAGCAGCGCTGTTTTATTATGTTGTTTTTGTTTTACAGTTTTATGGCAACATTGACATATTTATAATTTACTCGTTGACCAATCTCCAGAATGACAATTGTCGTCAGAGACATCTGCAGGGAAATATGCGCTAATAAGCATAATACGCTGACTGTGTATAAACCCTGAATATGTGCACCTGATTAGCGTTCTATGACATCGAAGGGATCGTGCAAGTCAAATGAGTAAATGAACCCTCTTTGAGGTAAATTGCACATTTCGAACAAAAGCATAATTTATTTATTAAGGTCAATTGTACACATTGAACAAAGATCCTTGCTATTTAAAATGTATGCGCCCCAAAAATAGAAGTAAGATTATTAGCAGTTCTCTTAAAGAACCTTTAGAAATTATATTATTATAAATTATTCGCTTCGTTGTATTATTTAACAACGTAATTTTGACTTATTACTCGAAACAAGCATTTTGGCTTTTCCAATGCAACGTGTTTATCCCTGTATTGAACTGGCTGTACATCATTGTTACAAAAATGCAATCTGTTTGGGTTACTGCTTGGCGAAAACTAGGTTCTATTTTATTTAAATTATTTTATGTTGATGCATTATCACTATAACTATTCTGCATAAAGAAGCTAGTTGCTTTAAATGAGATTAAACGGACAAATCAGTCTCAATATATGTTATTAGGGTCTAGTGATATACGGAGATGTGGAGGTCGCTTCATTGATACCAAATGTACATGTTTCTAACGTGATATTAATTTACATAAATGAGTGGATGTTTTAGCAGTTTTGTTTTATTTTGTAATTGTTGTTTTAAAAAGATAAAGATTTTTTCTTAATTTTGTTTACTGTGTTTATAGTTTGTGTATATATTGGCATCTAGTCATCTGTTTGCCATATTTAAGAAGTATTTTTCGTGTTCCACGGTTCCGTGGATCCCTTATTAATAGTGGTACATCAAGCATCAATTGTTGATTCCATCATTATAGTTTTTATTTGGATAAATAAAGAGGAGCAAATACGTCGAATGGTTGCCACTGCTTTGACAGCCGGCTGCATTGTTCATGCATTTATACAAATATGTCACAAAAAAATAGTATAACGTTAATTGGTAGTAGATATATAATATTACATAAGTCAATTGTTCCAGGAGTATGAATCGGTCGAGTCGCTCGTTTTATGCCTTTAGTGTGATACGACATAGCGCAAGCCACGAGGCTTAGACGTATTCTTGAATATTTGAGAAACGGACTATTCTTTGTATTATATCACACAAGATACCTACACATATAAAATGGCCTTTATTTATTTTAAGCGAAATTAAAATAATGACTGTTGCAAAATGGTTATACGTATTCTGATTTCGCATGACGCGTAAGAAAAATATGTATATGCATCATGCACATCACCAGTCTCGAACATAATACTGGGACGATGTGAAAAACAAACATAGCACTCTAAACTTGCGTGGATTAAGCGTTGATAGTATTTTGTTTTAAGTTCTGTCATTTTCTGTTATGCAATGTATCTTTTGTCTCTATGTTGAGGATTTGGTATAAAAGTTTATGATAGCAACGCTGCAAAGGAAAATATGACAGATGTGTGAGGATTAAATGGCGCCGTTCTTTTTAATTTGTTCCACTATCAATAGCATGTCAAGAATAGTCAGTTGCTGCTACTTTAAAGGTTGATACAAACTCGGTATTTGGAAGGTATTGTAGCTGATATTTAAAGTGATATAATTTGGTGTTTGCATTTTAAGGGACGATATAGGTAAGCTCAAACTATCAACTCTATAATGACGTCATCACAAAGTAGTTCGGCTCCTACTATGATACGGAAACAGAAAACACTGGAAGCTGATTCGGCTGTTCGTATTTGCTTTTGTTAAACAGTATATATTGACGGAAAAAAATGATAGGTATATGATAAATGAATATAATATAACTGCATTTAATTTGGGAGATGTAATTACAACATCTAAAAATTCGTTACAGAATGAAGCAATTAGTTTTGTTCAAGTTTGAACTAGGGACCTATATACAGTTTACAAATTTACAAATGGTTTCAAGACAAAACCTATTGAAGAAATATGCAACCACATATTAATGCCAATTTCTATGCAACTACTTATATGTGATATATCAATTTTTGAAAGCACGGTTTTACATGATTTCGATGTGTTTTTGCTGTATGCTTTGAAGGCATAGTGCATGGGCAAGAGGTGGATACGCTAAAACTACTTGGAAACCATAGTTTATGCAAGTGGACATCCACAGAAAGTTTCTATTACATGGAACCCGTGGTTTATATAATAACATAGCATGCTCTTTGTGATTTCTTCGTGATGCGTCGCAATTTACACATGCAAACATAAAGACAAACGAATACGTGGAATTGGCCAATGCTCAGCGCATTAAAGAAAGTAATATAAGTACAATATGAGAAGGGTTTTCGATGAAAACTAAACATTTCAGCATGAGCACAAATAACAATGTTATTTTTTTCTAGAACTAGGCGGACATGTGTACGATTATATCATGCAGTACGATTACTTTTTTTGCTTCATAAATATTTAAAAACAAAATACATTCCATTAAAAAAGAATGTCGCGTCAAGCTACAACATGGATTATAACGCCGTAAAATTATAATTTACTTGTTTTCATTAATAGCAATGACAGCTTAGATAATAACATTATAAAGGACTCATTGAAAACATCGGATGCATCATCATGTTTCGTGGTATACATAAAAAGTGACGAGCAAGATGTCAATGTTTATGTAACAATTACATATCATGAAAACATTTTAGTGTATTTTTTGTATCTTAGCTAGTTTCGTGTTCTATATTTATATCTGCATCTATATGGGAAATACAAAAAAATAAAATAAGTACCGGTTCCACGTGTTAAAATATGCTGATGGATTTTCATTTTTTTCAGTATTAAACGATTTCAATTGAAAAATCATTAAGATGCACCTTTAATCACTTATTAATGTTTTCTGCCACAAATTTAGATGTATTTTAAAAGTCTAATCTAGAGATTGCTTCACGTGTTTGAAGCTCTTAATGTTTGATGGGTTACCGGTTATTACTTTAACAATATTGTTTATTTTTTTATTTTTGTGCAACAACAACAATAACAACAACATTATCAACTAATAAAATACAGTCATCTGAGTCAGAAGTATTTTTATATTTCACTAGTTTAGGCTAGAAGCTTTATTGTAAGCATTATTGCCGAAATAAATGTTGTTGTTGTTCAACAATAAATAATATCGACGTTTTAAAGTCAGACCAGATATAAAATTCAAGGCGCGACGAAAAAAATCAGTTGTGTTCCGCCATCCATGTCCTTAAGTGTGTTTTAAATAATAAAGGTAATTATTTAAATGAAGAAAGAATTTACCACAGTTTATTAATGACATAATATTTTCTCACAAACTCATCATTTTGTTTGTGTTCATTCTATATGAAACCGAAATTTAACACAATTACGTATGTTATAAGTTTGTATCAATGAAATAAAATTACATGTCTATTTTGCACATATCATCGAAATAAATTGTCAATCTAAAGATGAGTTATTATTTTTATTGATTTGTGTACAAGCGATTAATAGCTGCTATCATAACGCTGTATTACGGACATACTGTTTTAGTTTACTATTTTTTGAACACCAGAAACAAATCGCCTTGAACAACACTTGTAGAATTCATAGTAACGATCACTATGGCACAACAACGATAAGAGTCGCATTCTGTGAAAACTTAATGCATGTGCATAAAATGTCGTCTCAGATTAGCCTGTGCATTACGCACAGGCTAATCTGGGACGACACGTCTCGCTTTCATAGTTTTATAGAATTTTTCGTTCAAAGGAAGTCTCGTCTAAACGAAGGTCCAGTCTAGGCGGAGAGTGTTATTCCTGATAAGTCTACACATGCTAATCTGGGACGAAACCTTACGCACATGCACGAAGCCCAGTTTTCACCGAACGCGGCTCATACGATTTTATATGTGAGTAAGTATCCGTACGACTATCCAAGAAATTTAATGGGGGCAACGCGACGTTGGTTCGAAACAAGTCCGACCAAAGCCTAATGGCAAATATGGGACATGATGGTGGTTCCAAATGTTACAAAGTGAATCTTTAAATACTGCGTTACAAAAAAATGGTGTATAAACTACGAACGCAGGAAGTTTGCGTTCACATGCCCGATATATTTACAAAGAAACAATTATATCTTTTAAGTCTGACTTGCACAATACAACATACTTAAGAAAACTCAAACCGTACTTAAATCTTTGAACAAAATGTTCGGCAGATGACAAACAAAACAGAAACAATTCTCACGTACTTATGAACAAAAGCAATCAAAACTGAAAATCATATTATTACGTGCGTTGCGTTTGAAACTCTTGTTTGATGCTTATAGATAGAACATAACATTGGTTTCGGATTGTGATGCCAAATGTAGCGAAATGTTGCCATATTAACGCAGTAATTGACGGTTGAGAAGAAACTGCAAGATTTAATTGCGCTCATGAAGATCAAAGAGCAGCTCCCGCTGTCATATTTTCTTAGCTGTGGGTTTTGAGTTGTTTTTGTGCAGTACTTATTTATAAAGACTGTGGGAGCCGACATCTGACATGGTTGTGAAATTACGAAGGCGACGAGAAACAATTACAGGTAAATTGATATGTTTCAAGTAATATTATAATTATTAACTAAGCCAATTTCATGCATCGCTGCAGACGGTTTTGATCGACTGGATGGTGGTGAACCGCAAGTTTAAAGGAATGATACAGGCAACACTGTATGTTTATCGTATGTTTTAACGAGATATCTATCCCATACATGCATTCTTTTTCGTTAAATGCGGAATGATGAAAGATAATTGATCTGACTACAAAAATGTTATTATAGCCCCATTAACACTCAAAATCAACGAATATTTCGTAAAATATTTCGTAAAANATGTTGAATAAACCGGACTCTCTCAAAACCGGAAACCGGACGGATATCTTCTTGAATTTCGTCATTTTCAACGTAAAATACATTGAGAACACCGGACGGTCCAAATTCTCAAGATGCCCAATGCGTGAAAATTACAATACCTTAGTACCAGTAGTCAGCACGGCGCGTGCTGTGTCACACATTCCGCTCTCGCAATTATCAATAATCAGATTAAACATACCATAAAGGTGTCACGTCGTTACCGCACTATTGAAGTCCAATTAAAAAATGTATAACAAACTGTGAATATCTATTATAGACATGCGGTACACCAAAAAGTGATTGATGCGATCTTTTAATTAAGCTTATGATAAACAATTTAATTAAAAAAATTAATGCATGCCATTGCGATGATCACTTTCTTGTGATCTCGGGTAGTTTAAAAGATCTTAAAGCCATGTTTTTAACGCTTGAATGGTTGTCCGTTTGTTTGTTTGTCAGATAAAACTGTGAGAAATATGACCGTTAAATATCCATCCATCTGTCTGCACATTCACTCATTTCCTTTTCATAATTTCAAACGCATCTTCTGTAATAATAATCTAATAAGCTCACTTTGGGATTAATCAATACAAGTCGGTATGGAAAGTTTTCTGCTTGTAATCGAATAAAACACATTTTTCAAAGAATACTTTAAACATAAACATTACATGAGTACAGTTATCACATGGTACATGTAAATGTATATGGGTTGTTGTATTCTTATATGATTTTGTACACAATGCATACAATGTATATTTCAGCAATATGTCTACTCTTAGTAAACCGGAACTCTCTGAAAACCGGACGATCACACCGGCCCCCAGACCGTCTGGTATTGGCAGAGTCTACTGTACTATATTGAATAGATATTTCGTCTGATTTTTGATCAGGTAAGGCTTTATAATGGTCAACAGTTCCATGTCGGTTTTGGAAATGTAGCTCTAACATACGCATAGTTGCGTTGCAACTATGCTAAAAACTGGGGTTACCAACTAGTAAAAGTCTATGAAAAGACTTTGGAGTTTAAAAAGTTTTATGTTTTAAGACTAACATGTTTATGATAATACATGTAGTCTTTTTTAAACAATTAACCAATACAACATGAGAGATCTAAATAATATGCTGTATATTCTACTAAGCATTCATTATTTTCTTGATAGATCTTTTATTTATCTGGTTTGTCCTAACAACATGATTTCATATGAATCACTTAATCCTGACCCTCTTCATTAAAACAGAGTCATCCTGTGCAGTCAGTCCAGATGGAGACAGTATATATTTGGCCTTGGCCAACATGAATGATAACAAGCTGGTCACATTGTCCAGGGATGGTACAGTGATCTCCAAACTTTCAGACCCTTAACGGTGGTGGACTTCAATTACCTTTGATTGGATACACACAGGGGTCCTCCATGTGACAGACTCAGGACAAGTTCTGGTATTTTGATCCTGTTTCGGATTCAGCAGGACAAAGGCATTCCAGGTGGACAGAGATGGGAGACAGATACTGGCAGATGTGATCAGAGAACAGGATTGTACGGGATTACCATTAGCCATTCACTATAGTCAACACACAGGAACACTCATTGTGGGAATGTATAAAAATGATAACATTATGGTCTTTGAGAAGAAGTAAGAGCTGGAGAAGGATAGCTCGAGAATTCAACATATAGTTTTAAGCATTAGTATTAAGTAAACTCATATATACCATGTGTCCCCATCTCACTGAAAATGTCGCATGAAAATGTCCCAGTTTCACATGGTCTGTCCCTGCGTCCCAATAAGTTGCAATATGTTCTGGTCGATTGAAATAATCCAATTGAACAGTGCACTCTGAACAGTAAATCTCTTTATCAGTTCTTATAAGAACAATACTAGTTACGTACATGTGAAAATTTAAAAGTAATTATGACCCGGCCATTAGCATTTTATTGATTGTCTTGTTTCATGGCGGTTATTTGATGATAATTGGCAGTTTTCGCTGTTTATTCGATCTGTACTGTTTTTGTTTAATAAATAAGAATGTCTTTGTTATTGTTTTCCTTAAAATATGAAAAGGTTTTATCGCACAACTATTTTGGTAAGGTGTGTATGAAATTAATTGAGACCATTGAGAGAATTAAGGATAACATGTTGTCTTTTTTGCCAATCAGTGTACATTGTAGTCAGTTTTTTGTGTTCATTTTGATATCACGATATATTTATTTTTTATCAGACAGTCTTGGACGTAACCCACTCGACCGTCGACCGAGTCGATTTATTTTTTTGTCGGTCAAGTGAATATTCCAAGACGGTAGCCCGATTGGTCGAGTGCTTTTTTCGTGTCCGAACTTAATAACATGTCCGAAATAGCTTTCTTATTATAGTTTACGCTTCCTTGGCATTCCAGAAATTCTCGCTCTGTACTGATTTTGCCTGGTATTTTATTTATTAAATTTTTATTGGTTGGCGGATGGCGCAGACTTGAACGGTAACTGACGGAAAATCTTCCCTACTTTCCGAAAATCTTAAAAGTAAATGAAACGTTGTCCGCCATCTTGAAATATTTAAGTTATCGATTTGCAAAGTGAAGCACTGCAATAGCATATTGTCAAGTAATATGTAAACAAAATTATATATTTATTAGATATTTGCTAGGTAACTGGTTTTTATTGTCTGAAAGCAAACAATATGCACATTTTATTTCATGTGCAAAACACGTACATTTTTCGGATTGTCGTTTTCGGATACAGTTTTTTTTGTCGATTTAAATTTATTTTCAACGTTCTTTATAAATAATTCTATAGTATGATGAATACACATGCGATGAAACAGATGGTCTGCCCTTTATTGCCGTCGGGGACCTGCGGCCCTAGACCCCCGGCCTAATTTTTGGGATTTCAAATTTGGGACAATTGACAGCCCTGCTATAGATATTAATTCAAAACTGCATCAGTTATCACCCTTGAGCACTAATTGAGAAGACGATTATTGAACAGTGTCGTCGCGCGACGTTTAAACTATTATTATTACCGGATGGAGTGGGTTACATCCAAGACTGACATAGTTACAAATGTTACAGAATTATAACTTTACTTCGGGCTAGTTAAAATTGATTCAGGCTAGGGAAATTTCCAATCTGGTAGCCCAACCGGGCAAGTGCCTAAAAAAAAATACTGCCAAGACTGATCAGATATAAATAGAATTGCAAGTCTGTAATAGGGAATGGCGTAGTGTAAGTGGAATGTAACAGATAAAAGTAGGTGTTTATTTTAGTAGTCTCCTATGTGACTGCAATTGCCAATGTTTTATTGTTTTTATAGTGGTGTGTTTCATATTGTTATTGAATGATTATAATACGTTGTTTCATTTTAAATAATTGAATAATTTTATTATTTTAATTATTTCCAATAAGTTAAGAATACAATGAATTGGCTTATCTAAAGAAAAGTGTACTATAAACTGTAACAGATCTACAAATGTTTGTTACTGCTTTGTTACACAAGAGAAGTTTGTCAATCAATATGTACACGCAACCCCAACTTGCACGCAGGCTGTCCCTGTGACCTTGAACATAGATCTCTAGAAAACCTTTATGGGTCATCCTTTGTCAAGACTCACCAGCATACTGACTTATATGACCCTAAAAATTGTCTTGATATTGTACAGAAACCAATTTCATGATACAAGCCCCTGTGACCTTGACCTTTAAACATGATGACATGAATTTGAAACAGTGTATTACATTCCATCCAAGAAACCACTAAACCAATCTGCATGATTGTACGTGAAAGTGTTTTTAAGTTATTGAGTGGAAACAAATTTTCTGATACGAGATAAAATAAGAAATCGTCTTCTTTACCACCCATGTAACCAGTATAGCAATTTGCATGAGCTTAGGTCAAAGCACTCTCAAAATAAATTGTGGCAACAAATTTATTGTGAGATGCTCCTGTGACCTTGTCAGTTGACCTTTTACCTGCCTTCAAAATAATTAAATGGCGTCTTTACCTTCCATATAACCACCATAACAATTTGCATGGTTGTAGGTAAAAGCATTCTCTAGATATTGCATGGAATCAAAAAGAGTACAGACAGACAGACAGACATACAGTCTGAGGGATAGACACATACAAAGAAATATCCCCCCACTTTTTAAAAGGGGGGGGGGATGTCATTATATATTTAAATAATTATGTCAAAGCTAACCTTCAACTTCAGTGAGTCACCAAGGAGCAGGACTATTCCATAGTCTGTCAGCGCCTATAAAAAATGCAAGGAAACAGTGTTACACAAGATTGGTATCGTTAAAGAGACACATACACAATTAAATTGTGTACACTTTTTTGGCTAATGTACAAGGGGTGCTCAAAAAGTTTGTGCAATTAATTGACAAAAAAACAATCAAGAAGTCAGAAAATTGTCGAATTCAAACAGCTTAACGGTATGTCTGTATATATTTCCTAGTTGTGAGTAATAAGCTGATTCACATTTTGTCACAATTTGAGATTGGTAAAGTTAAAAAGGTTATAAAGAAATTCCATTTTGATATAGACATTTTGATGACCCCTTGTATTGACATACACAAATAAGTGTTTTGACAGATGGCATGTGGTTACCCTGACCTTCTTGTGTAAGACAAAGGATTTGGCAGTTGGATTTTTTTTCTCAGAAAAACTAGGAAAATTTACTGTACTTGCTTATAAGATGCAGAGAAAAAATGATAAGAAATTTTGATGAAAAAGTGAGGCTTCTATTCCAGAAATTATGATAAATATGAGCCTCGCTCTGTAAAAAGGGGGTTTAATACATGGGCGTAAAGTGTCGTCCCAGATAAGCCTGTGCAGTCCGCACAGGCTAATCAGGGATGACAATTTCCGCTTTTATGATATTTTTCGTTTTAAGAAAGTCAATTCTTATTTAAAAAACCAGTTTAGGCGGAAAGTGTTGTCCCTGATGCAAACTGCACAGGCTAATCTGGGACAACACTTTATGCACTTGCAGTAAACCCCCTTTTCACAGACCTCCGCTCATATACAAGCACTCATGCCCTACCTTCTGGTAGTCCCTGTTCTCCTGGTAGCAGACTGCTCTGTTGAAGTAGGCCAGGGCGCAGGTGCTGTCGATGCCCGCTGCCTTGCTCAGGTCCCATATGGCCAGCTCAAAGGCCTTGATGTGGTACTTCAGAGCTCCCCTAGCAGAAACATGGGGATATTGGGATAGTGTTGAACAAGGATAAGTTAATTTGAGCCGCTCTTTCGGAAAATGGGGTTAAATGGATGTGCGAAAAGTGTCCTCCTAGATTCGCCTGTGAAGTCTGCACTGGCTAATATGGGAAGACACTTGCCACTTTTATTGTATTTTTCTTTTCAAGGAAGTTTCCTCTGAGCGAAAATCCAAGTTAGCTAATCTGGGACAACACTTTACGTACATGCATTAATCCCGGTTTTCACAGAGCGAAGTTCATTCATTGGCTATGTACTTAAATGCACATCTAGAGGTAAACAGAGAAATGTTAATACAAGATAAGTGTATGAACAAAAGAAAGTTTATTTGTTTTTATCCATTACTTAAATGCACCCCAAAACATAGAGAACACTTTGCTAGTGTTAAACAAAGTTAAATATAGGATCTGACATGAGTTGTCATATCATACCATATTTTATTAAACGAGTTCAGGAATTTTGTTAGTAATCGTGACGTCATTTCATGTTGACGATGTCATTTCACCAAAATAAAGCCATGCGATTGGTTAGTTATTGATTCGGTAGCCAATGAAAACGCTTAAAAATTTTGTATAACATATGTGTACTATAAAAAATATGTGATGTCTGTATTACATTGAAAACAAGGTATAGCATATGATAAATTTATTTACTTGATAATGTACTTCAATATACCATGAGCAGAAAACATAGAGAAGCAATGTTTGTGTTTAACAAAAGATAAGTTTCTTAATTTGATGTTATTCTTCAATGCACCATATTAAAGCAGAAAACATAGACAAAAACAATGTAAGTGGTGAACACAAGGAAGTTATTTATTTGATAAGATACTTCAATTTACCACTAGCAGAAAACATACAGAAAATAATGTTATTGTTGAGCAAACACAAGTTTTTTTTATTGGATGTGATTCATTTATGAACAGCCAGTAGAAAATATTGAAGATACTGGAATAGTGTTAAACTAAGACAAATTTATTTATTTTACATGAGAGTCTCCAGTTTAACACCTTTTACATTATAAAAACAGTGGAAAATGCATCAAATAAATTGCATTTTTTTTTTTAGATAATGAATTTTTTATCCACTCACGATCATAAAAAATATTAATTTCTCTGATCACTGGTTAATTAAAATCAATAGTTTTTTATTTTAACCCTTTGCATGCTGGGAAATTTGTTGTCTGCTAAAATGTCGTCTGCTGAATTTCTAAAATTAGCGCTTTCTTTGATTTTTTTTTCAAAGAATACTATCAGAATAGCAAACAGTTTGGATCCTGATGAGACGCCACGTTCTGTGGCGTCTCATCTGGATCCAAACTGTTTGCAAAGACCTTCAAAATTCGGACCAGCACTGAAAGAGTTAATAATGAACACAAATCCTCTATATATCCTGTATTACCTATAAAGGTAAGCCCGAACGCTCTTTGGCTGCAGCTTAATGGCCTCATTGCAGTTGAGAATGGCCTTGGTGTAGTTTCCCTTGCTGCCATAGAAGCAGGCCCGCGACAGGTAAGCCTGGAAGATGGTCGGATTGAGGGCCAGCGCTCGGTTGAAGTCCTGGATACCCTTGGACATCTTCAGCTTCATGCGGGCCATGCCTCGGTGATACAGGGCCTGTCAATAAAGCAGGAATATCATCATTATTGTCTTCATCATCATCATCATCATCATCATCATCATCATCATCATCATCATCATCATCATCATCATCATCATCATCCTCCTCCTCCTCATCATTATCATCTTAATCATCAATATTATCATTATAATAATCATAATCATAATTATCATCATCATCATAATCGTCATCATCATCATCATCATCACAACAGCCACAACGCATCAGCTTTTCTTCTTTATCATCACAGTCAGCACTGTTCACACCATTCTATTATTAAGTATCTTCATTGACATCATCATCATCATACTTGATAGCAACATCACCAAAGTCATCAGCATCTTTTTCTTCTTAATAACCATCTTTGTCATTGTACTCACATTACAATCATATTAATCACAATACTTATCGATATAATCATCATCATAATTATGATTACAAACATCAAAGTGATGTGCAACAGTTCTCATGTCAATTGTGACCATGATATTTTTTTAAACAATGTCATACAGTATCATTCCACATAACTACGTTTATTTCACCAAGTCCACCGCACACTAACCCACCTCAGCCATGTTTGGGTTCAGTTTGATTGCGTCTGTGAACGCGTCAAGGGCCTGCGTATAGTTGTGCAGCTCCATGTGGCACTGACCAATCAGGTAGTGGGTGTCGGCAGCCTCAATGGGCCACGGGTCGCGCGCCTTCCAAGGTTTCTGAAGCATTTGCAAAGCAATACAACATGTAAAACCTTATTGCATATGTGGTCAAACAATACAATATGAACGATTTCAAAGCGATCAGAAGCAAACAGATTTTTTTATTAAGAAAATCCAATAACAAGGCAAATATTGTCAAGCACATATAATAGATGCAATCAATCTCTTAAAGAGATCTGATTTGTGTGAGTGTTGACAAATCTGATTCCTATAGTATTTATAAAATAGCAAAGAAAAAAAAAGTTAATAACTAAGAAATAAAGAACATTTGATGGGACAAAAAAGCCCCCAGTGAGGATCGAACTCACGACCCCTAGTTTACAAGACTAGTGCTCTGCCACTGAGCTATGGAGGCTCATGACTACAAGAGCCTTTACAATCCTTTTAGCAAATGATTAAAGCTGTTACCCTCAATCAATAATCTACCATTGACCAGTATGAAGGTGTTATGTCAATACATTTTTACAAAGCTTGTGATTAACCCAAGCAAATGTGTCATGTTCTGAAAAAACTGGGCATAATGCTTGTGCTTAAGTTGTCATCCCAGATTAGCCTGTGCAGTTCGCACAGGCTAATCAGGGATGACAATTTCCGCTTTTATGGAATTTTTCGTTTAAATGATGTCGCTTCTTAGCGAAAATCCAGTTTAGGCAGAAAGTGTTTTCCCGGATAAGCCTGTGCGGACTGCACAGGCTAATCTGGGACAACACTTTACGCACATGCATAATGCCCAGTTTTCTCAGAACGCGACACAAATAGAGTCATTTGTTTCCACTAACATCGCAAAAGAAGTTCTGTTAGTTGGTAAGGAAAGTTTTGTTGTTGTTAACTTTTGTCATAAACTATGAATTTAATAATAATAAGAATATTAAATGACAGGCAAAAAATCTTTCAAATCTCTATTTAACATTCTTTTTTTATGTAATTTTAGTTAATTTAAAATTAATTTAGCAAATAAGAACAAATGCAGCATGATTGCAAACTTAACAAGAGAACCGCATAGCTGGTTCCAACGCTCAGCTGTGGGTGCTGTTTGACCTTTGACCTTGAAGGATGACCTTGACCTTTCACCAATCAAAATGTACAGGTCCATGAGATACACATGCATGCCAAATATCAAGTTGCTATCTTCAATATTGCAAAAGTTATCGCCAATGTTAAAGTTTTAGGACCACGCGGACAGCGGACGACGAGCTGGCTATGGCAATACCTCGGGTTTTCTTCGAAAAACAGCCAAGCTAATAATTATTTTAGTGAATTTAGCAATAATGATAGAAATCCAAAACTTGGAAAACCCCAAAAAAGGTTTAGGCTAGGAACAGAAAATATGGGCAGTCAGGTTAGTGGAAACAAACAATTGCTTTTTTTATGTCTAAATACACATAATGTAAAACGGTAGGTTTAAAATCTAAGCTCTGTTGTAAAATACATATGGGAAGGCAAGCTTTGTTCATCGAAAAATGTTTATCCCCACAATATTGTTTATGAAGTTGTAATTCTATAAATGTATATGGCTCTACCCTTATCTTCTTAAAGTATTTAAAATGTTGTTTTTTATTAGAAATTAACGTTACAAAGGATGCAGTTTCAATGTTATATTCACACTTCTAAGGTTTCTAAATTTGTCTGAATTAATGCTGAAATATGAAGAAACTAAAATTTCATTATTAATACATTAGGCAAAAAAACGTGATTCCATGAAAGAATATTTTTTTATCAGTATATCTGTTTTCATACTAGGCCAACATGCCTCTATTGGTTAGTGGACTAGATCACTGGTCTCATAAACCAGGGGTCGTGAGTTCATACCTCTGGAGGCACATACGTCTTTATTAGAAATCACTTCAATTACCAAAATGTTCTCCATTCATGAATGTACTTTTTTTTTAAATATGAGTATTTTTAAATGTAAATGTCTTTTTAATTATGCATTATAATGTGCAACATCATATTAATTTGTGTTGCTTAATTTCACAAATAAATACCTTACTAGGTAATTCTTGATTATACACAATATTATCAAAAATGTAGAACAAATTCAATTTAATATCGACATTTACACTATTTAAGTACCATGCAAAAGCACTGTGTATTACCCCCGGTACATATTGGATATGCTCACGTCAGCATGTAATTGCTTTGCTTTAATGCATTAACTTGTTAATATATCTAGGCAACCTTTAATAAAGCAATTTTCTAAACACGCCAATTATTTGTGTCGCGCTCTGATAAAACGGGGATAAATGCATTTGCGTAAAGTGTCGTCCCAGATAAGCTTGTGCAATCCGCAAGGCTAATCAGGGACAACACTTTCCGCCTAAACTGGATTTTCATCAAGAAGAGTCTTCCTTTAAACGAAAAATACAATTTAAGCGGAAAGTGTCGTCCCTGATTAGCCTGTGCGGACTGCACGGGTTAATCTGGGATGACACTTTATGCACATGAATTAAACCCCCATTTTACCGAGTGAGGTTCATTATATCTGCAGAGTCCCAAATCTTACATTGTAGAGGATTAACATAAACATGCAAAATGAGACCCATGCAACAAAGACATTATTAGGCCACAACAATTTGATCAGATCTTTATCCCATTTGCCGCCCATAAAATTTGTAAAATGATTTTTTTCATTTCGATCCCATGATCTATTTTGCCCAGCATCTGATTTTTTGAAAGCAGAGTTTTTGTTTTTCTATTCATATTGGTTAAGTCTGCATATTTTATGAAAAAGACGGTTCATTATTTGTTATACAGTTGAAAGTACAAAATGGCTGAATCTAAAAAGCGTAATGTGATTGGCAGAATAGTTCAACAACAGTGTACTCGACTGCTGGTATTATTCTGGGGCTTGCGCTTGCCTTTGATAATATCGAAAAAGGAATGGAAATAATTTCATTTTAGTTTTTATTGCGGTTTCTCTAACTCCAAAGCTTGTGGGTCTTATCCGGTTGCGCAACTATTCAAATTGTTGTGGCTTTAGTGTTGTACATGTATTTCTGTTTTGCAATATACATGTGTATTACCTGTAATCATATAACTAAACCAATGCTATGAATATAAACAGCCTAACCAAATGTGAATCTACATTGTATTATCTGAAATTCATTTGAAATGCTTTTTTCTGATGAAGAATTATAGAGTTACCAACATTAATTTACCTGCAACTTGTGAACTCTATCAGCACAAATTTCATTCTTGGATTGTGTCCTTAATTGATATTAGCCTCCCTCTGTGAAAAGAGGGTTTAATGCATGTGCGTTAAGTGTCATCCCAGATTAGCCTGTGCAGTCCGCACAGGCTAATCAGGGACAACACTTTCTGTTTTAATTTAATTTTTGTTTAAAGAAAGACTCTTCTGACTGAATTCTAGATTAGGCGGAAAGAGTCGTCCTTATTAGACTGTGCGGACTGCACAGGCTAATCTGGGACCACACTTTACACGCAAACATTTAACCCTGTTCTTTCGGAGCGCGACTCATATAAAGTTTTCTTCATGCACATATGTCACATATGTATAAGAGACCCATAACAGGAAATTTGTGGGATATTTGTTTATCCAAATTACTTGATTCGTTTACGGAAACTTACTGTATTAATCAAAGTAACAGTATTTAGAAATATTCATGCATAAAGGTTAGTGTCAGATAAAAGTAGATGTTCTATAATTACTTGTATTGTTTTTGCAAAAACATTTAGTTGTTGTTTTTTTTGTTGTAAAAGATTAGTTAATGCACACACCAAATTCTTGTACCCTACCTCCTTTTCCATATCCTAAACACACCACAATATTAATAAACACACCCATAAACCAAACACATATAAATAAGATACATCAAAATGGAGCTATACTAAAGTATGTGGTATACCATAGTATGAAAAAAAGTTGTAACAATTCATACCATTACATTTTGTCCGATTATATTTAACTGTCAATGATAAATACTTACATACCGGCAGTTCGTAAAACCTTTAACTTTTATATTCAGTTCCATTTTGAGAAAAGTCTTCAAAATTATAAGATTTTATTCATTATTCAATTAACAATTAAAGCATTGTTCAATTCAGTGGAATGAAGACTTTACATTTGTATGCATGGATGGTATAAGAACAACAACTAGGAAAAACCCTGTTTGTTACATGCACTGATTCTTTTGATACTGATCATGTAATAATTTCTCTATTATTATCATAATCATGTATAATTTCTGGTTGTGATCTCTATATAATGTACCATGCATCTTGCACATGCAAACAATATAGCAGCGTTCTCCAAAACCCCGACTTAATGCATGTGCATAAGGTGTTGTCACAGATAAGCCTGTGTAGACTGCAAAGGCTAATGGATAATCAGGGACGATACTTTCCGCCTAGACAAGATTTTTGTTAAGAAGTGGCTTCCTTTAAACAAAAAAAATCCATAAAAGCGGAAAGTGTAATCACAGACAGCACTGCCTAATCTTTGAAGAAATGTTTTGCACATTGCACCTGCATTTAGCTCCGTTTTCCAAGAGCGCTGCTCAATTCTTTTCTTACGAAAAAACTTTCACAAATAAATTATTGGACACTTGAAAATACATATTGACAGAAAACCATGCCACATTGACAGAAGCTTTATTCAGCTAGCATTGTCAGTAAATGCTGCATTGTTCATGTTTAAACTTACTAGATATAGAATATGGATAATAATTATAATGTAATAATACATTTGAATTAGTAAGTCCTTAGTATTTATTATAAAAACTTAGTATCTTAATTGAATCTTCATTCTTAATGTTTCATTGTATTCCACCAGTTAATTCATAATTAGTTCTTTTAATCATTTTCTTTTTATTTATTTTTGACAGTTTTCAACTATCACATGTTTAAAAATATCAAATGCAAAGCAAACCGATGCTTTTTGCAAAGCCTTAGCAGGCACTTATGATACAATATGATATATGATATGATATAAGCTTCCAACATGCATCATACCTGTGATGTAAATTGCTCTTTCTTCAATTAAATTGAAAAATTCAGTTTATTAAGTGTGAAAAGAACCAGTACTAGTACTCTTGTTTAACCAGTACTAGCATAACCTCAGCATAAAGTGAAAACTTTAGTCCTAATTAAATACTATATATAGTATTTACAAATATCATAAAAAATAATGCATGCAGTTTACAATAAAGACCATGACTCCTTTATATTCCATAGGTACGTAATTAAGATCATGTTTAATTTTGAATTTTTCAGAAAATACCTATGCAACTCTCTTTAGTGTTATGTACCTTCACCACATGTTTGTCGATAAGAAATTATTAAAACATATTCATTCATAATTATGATTAACTAATTTCAGAATGTATATTTATAATAACTCGTTAAAAAACTATAGGATACATAATGTTAAAATATTTTAGAGCTAGTTAAACAACATTTCGACTTTCAATAAACAGTAATATCTCATTGATTTATCCTAAAATGTTTTCCCACAAATAACTTAACACCAAATTTTCTAATAAATAATTTACTATCAAAATGAAAGGAAAGTAAAACAGTAATAAAAAGGATTTCCATACTTTTGCGGTTGATTTGAACTAAAAACACATGTGTAAACCATTTTATACCCAAACACAGCAAAATTATGTGATATAATAATAATAATAATAATAATAATTATAATAATAATAACATGTATAATACAATAACATATTAGCAATGAAAACTGCAATGTGTTGTAATATTTACTAATTTATTCTGTAAGAAAAGGAAAACAATAACACATAAAAATATGTAAGAATTTAAAATGAGATCATTTGAAGCAATTTTAACCTGGGGAAATGAACTAAATTGCACCCAATATGTGTTGGTCAGAAGCAATGTTTTTTTTTCTTTCCCAAAACCACCCCCACTTGGAGCAAAATCGTCAATATGTGCAATTGTTGGGAGCTTTTTGTTTAATGGTGCATGCCCAGGTGAACTTAACGTTTGATTTAACCAGCATACTAGTTTATATTATCCTTGGTTTAGTCATTCTCTAGATATTTTGATGATTCAGTTCTTATGTTAATCTGTATGACTTTGACCTCTCACTGGTTGACCTCATAATGGATTGACTTGCATATTAACTGTGATGATTGTATGTCAAAGTATCCTCTAGATATCTTGTGGATTCAGTTCTCATGTGACCTTGACCTCTGACTAGTTGACCTCGTTCTCAATTGACCTGCATATTAACTGTGATGATTGTAGGTCAAAGTATCCTCTAGATATCTTGTAAAAATGAAACAGTGTATTGAGAAAACCTTTTTTATGTTACAAGACAGTAACTTGACCTTTGACATGTTGACCCAAAATATAAAGGCTTATTTCTTTCCTGATTAGTAACCAACATACCAACGTTAATTTTTGTAGGTCAAAGTGTTTTCTATATATCTTGAGGAAGCGAAATGGTCTACAAGTCTACGGGTCAACCAACCAGTGACCCGACCAACAGACAGGTACGAAGCAATATACTCACATTTCTTGTAAGGGGTGGACATAATAAATATTTTTTGAATATACGACTCAAGAACTAGTATCAAACACTTTTGGTAACCAAAACTGAAATTTAGAAATTANGACAGACAGACCGACCGACAGACAAAGTGACTCCTATATAGCCCCCATTACCAATGGTAATGGGGGTATAATAATGAATCCAATTAAACTATAGTATCAGACAAATAAAAAAAACTCACAAATTGTTTACATATATCAAATTATATATACATAAATGTATATGTATCAACCAGGCATCATATTTTTTTCGGTTTTGTCTGTCCTAGACCGATTGGGGTCATGAAAGACCGATTGAAAATCACACACCCTAATTACTTTTTATCTCGATAAGGTGTGATAAACCGATCGCTGCAGTCTCTAAACCAGTCAGGACTGGTTTATTGCACTTCAGACCAAGAATCAAAAACTTGTGAACAGCGGATTAAAGACGCGTCCGAAATTAATTAGGGCGGTCGAAAATTTTGCAAACTGTAAAAATCGCAAAACAATTTAAGAGACTATAGGCCTGTGATGTACATATCGATCGATTATCTATGTCATTGTGTGTCTATTGATAGTTATCATTGTTATAGCGGTTTCTTTGTTGTGTCTGCTAAAGTGACTGCGCGCACTGGTTTATAAATGGTCTTTGATGCAGAGCTACAGATAAGGTGCGTATTTGCGTAAATACCCAATGTAAAATTGCCGATAACGCATAGAAAAATAAAACTCTGCATACCAAAACCCAATTGAAATTGCCGATTACGCAAACTGTATTTTTCCTCTGCGTAACGAGTAAATGCGGCTACTAGACTTACCGAAAGCGTGCGGTATATACTCGGATTTTTTCCGCTTCGTCCAATTGCTTTTAGTATAACCTTTAGCACAATAATATGTACGGAAGAAAGTGTCTATGTAACTGCGTGTTATTGTTTTGAAAATGTCAAACCGCGAGGCCGTAAAAAGGGAAATATTGTATCCCAGACACAAAAAAACTAAATTTTTAGTTATTGAACCGCGAGCAACACAAAAGCAGAAGCGGAAAATATAGTGAAACTAATTCTTGACGATGTTATGTCGGAGGCAAGCGCTGACAGTGCTTACATTGTAAGAAAACTGGTGGAAAAAATCGTCGATCTTTCGCTAGAAAAAGTTGCGAAACAAAAACACACCGGGGAATGCGTTGGAAAGAAAAACATTTCATGAATGGACTAGCAAATTTCCGTGGCTAATTGTGAAGGAAATACAAAAATACCCAATTGTCAATTAAAGTAGTGGGTACCGGCTTTTTTGTACCCAATTGAAAATGAAAATACCCAATTGAACTCAAAAGTAGTGGGTATTTACTCAATTACTCAGAAAAGTTATCTGTAACTCTGTTGATGTTAATTGACGTGCATGTGAGACAAAACAATATGTTGCGATTGTAATTGCATTAAAAAGAAATATTGCGTTGTTTCATTATATTTTATAAATGTATTGTTATCACTGTGAACTGTAATATATTTAATAATATCTGAGATAAAAGTAAAAAACGATTATTTGGTTTTGTTATTGTCAGTAGCCAACCTCCGCACAGACATTTGTTTGGTTCCGTGCATGTTTTTAAGCTATAATTGAGTCGACAACGATTTAAAACATCGGTAATGACTTACACAGATACATAATAGTTGACAAAGATTAACAAAATGTCTGATGAAAACAGCACACGAAACAACAATGAAATAGCAAATGATAAAATCATTTGAGAAAACTCGTATGTTCCTTTAAAAAAAATAATGCCTAAGGAAATTTAACTACGTTTATCAAGTGTATCCTAAGGCTGCATTATGTGAAGACAACCTTCATGAATGGCAAAATCAATGGTATATATTATAACGTAATTTTTCATGATTTCGGATATATATTTTTTAATACTCCCCCCCCCCCATTTTAAATCCAGACCGATTGATGTTGTGGGAAAATATGATCCCTGGTATAAACATATAGCTCACCAAAACTGACCTTTATGCATTAATATATTATGGTACCGTTATGATGAATATATAAGTTTTGGTATGGAATCAGGTTAATTCTGTCATTTATCTTGCACAATAAAAATAACAAGTATGTATAATGGACACAAATCAAGTATGAAATTTATACTAATACAAACTCACAGATATAAGGTTAGTGTTGGTGAGCTATAGAAGTTCTGTACCAAGTTTAGCTGATGAAACAACAAACTGTTCTTACCCGATACATATAGTAGTGATTGACATCCGGTCGTAGATGGATTGCTCGGGTGAAATCACGTAGGGATAACTTCAACTTAAATTGTCAAGTACAAGTTTGTAAAACCAATTATTACATGTATAGCATGAAATGTGTGTCAGAACTTTCTATACCAACTTCATATCGGCTTTTTTATGCTGATATGTAAATACAAACAATACAAACAATAGAGGATCTGTATGAGAAATTAAGTTTATAAATTAAATGTATTTTCACTGTATAGGTAAACATAACTAGATGCCTATCATCATCTTGTCAAAATGGTTGCAGTGGCATAGTGGATAGTGTATTGGCCTAGCGACAGGGAGGTCAAAGGTTTGATCCCTACTGTGGGAGCGTTCTTTCAATCTCCCCAAAAGACACCAAGTGCTGGCTCTACCCAGGAAACAGATTCGAGAGGGTTTCAATAAGCCTAAGGCTTTTAATGCAATCGAGCTAAAACAAAAACGTTAAAACTATAACATGTCAAATCCAATGTAAATAATGTTAGTAATAATTTAAGAAGCTGAACCATGCACATGTTCAACCTTTTGCCTGAAGTGTGACTTTGACCTTTGACCAAGGGGTAGACCACTGTATCAACATGGTGAAAATTGGTGGTAAATTAATTTACAATTGCATCAGGAAAGATGAATTTACCGTCTAGACAAGCTGTTTTATGGCCAAACTTATTATTTGACTTAAAGTATGACCTTGACCCTGCTTATTTGTACCTTTTTAAAATTTCATGATGAATAATAAAGTTACAGTCTAGACAAGCTGTTTTATGGGCAAGTTTAAAGTTTGACCTCTAAGTAAGGCCTAGTCCTGTGGAACAGGGAGACGGCGTTACACACCTCACTTTGTCTTATGATGGGGAACTTTTTTGTAAGAATGACAAAGTTGCAGTATGGACAACCTTGGGGGAACATACACACGGACAACAGACAAACGCACACTTTTCGGATCCGCACACACATATAAGACAGCACATACACTGTAATATTGTGACTGCTATATCATGCGTTCCACAAGCAGGTTAAACAAAACTAAGTCCTTTAACACTCGTTTACAAGGAGTTTAAATTACTTTCATTTACTGCTGTTACGCTAACATTTCCAAGAAATTATTATAGCTTTTGGGCATTTTGTTACCAAAGGCCCTAACAAACCATGCCATTTTTAGTTCTTCCGACGATTGCTTATGAACTCTCACCTCATGAATCTTGTGGTAGGCCTCCCCGCGACACACATAGGCCCTCACGTATGTTGGGTCTACCTTGATAGCTGACGTGAATCTCTTGATGGCTCTATCATATAACAGCAAAATCTGTAAGCTTTAGCCTTAGCTTTAGCGATTTGACTTATAATTGATATGAGTGGTTTTCATGTTGTCATAAATTAAAGGTTATTGTCCTATGTGTATGTAACAGAAAATCAAGTAATTAAAAAAAAGTTCCAAAGGCCATATTGTCTCTTTTTTCTAGAAAACAATGTCAAAATAGTCTGTATTTAATAGGTTAGACCTAAACATGTGAAGCACATACATTTGGTTGGTTGATTACCAAATAAATGACCTACAATACTAATCATAAACAAAAAAGATTTTATAAATGTACGCGATATAAACATACATGTATGTTGAAAAGAAACATTTGATCCAAAGTTGATAAAGGGTTTATCTAACCAATATCAATTGTTGATTATTAATAATACAATGATCTGTTTTAATATATATTTATTGGTATAAGTAAAAAGTGTGCCTCCAATGAGGATTGAACTCACGACCCCTGGTTTACGAGACCAGTGCTCTACCACTGAGCTATAGAGGCATATATTACCATAAATGACAACCTAAACCTGGCCATTTAAAGCTGTAGCTGTACCTATGACACCTATTGATTTAAGATAACCAGCTGAGGCAGATTTCCAGTAAATAGATTGCGTGTGAGCTAATACAATCAAGTGCCTCCATAGCTCAGTGGTAAGAGCACTGGTCTTTAAACCAGGGGTTGGAGTTCGATCCTCACAGTTTTTTTTTTTTAATGCACATGCCGGAAACAAAACATAGTTTATTTTTGATTCTGTCGATTTTTATTCTACAAACTTAAGTACCAAACTTTGTTTTTAAAATGCATCAGTATGTATTGAAATGACAAAACTATTGAATATTGAAACTATTAAAATAAAGACAGAGAAATGAAAGCATCATGGAAACAAGCCTGGGATGGTCTTACCAACAGACATAGACTGAAGAAAAAATATTATTATTGAAACTGTTCTTATATGAGCAGTTTATCCACTTAAAATTTCTTGGCATTCAAAATTCAAGACAACCATTTTTATTTTAAATTATTTATGAATTGGTACCTGGCTTATTTGCAAATATAAAAGCATTAATTCTTAATTCTAAATCAACTTAATAGATTTTAGTCTAAAAATGTGTTGATGCAAATGGGAAGGTCCAGTTGTGTATAAATAACCTTGTAAAGTTTACCTATGGTAGTTATCGAAGTGGTTCATCATGATAAGCCCTAGGTTGACATGAGCGCAAGCATTGTCCTTGTTCAGCTTCAGAACACTCTCAAAGTCTGGCATGGCGTCCTCGGGCCTCCCTATGGCGTTGTACAGGATCCCCCGGTGCAGGTACGAGCTTATGTTCTCATCCGAGTCGTTAATCAGCAACGACACGCTGTAGTCATGGAGGGCCCGTTTTGGGTGCGCCTTCCTCAGGATGCAGGCACGATGATAGAATGCCTGCCAGTTGTTTGGGTCGAGGTGTATGGCAGCCGAGAGGTCCTCCACCGCCGGGCTCCATTGTCCCATGGCGGCGTAGGCCCGGCCTCGAAGGACACGCGCCGATGCGTTCAGCGGGTCCACCTTCAGCAAGTCAGTGAAGTCATGAATTGCGTTGTTCCAGCTCCTATTTGAATAAAATATATATATATGTGCCTCACTCTGAGAAAACAGGGTTGAATGCATGTGCCTAGTGTCGTCCCAGATTAGCATGTGCAGTCCAAACAGGCTAATCAGGGAGAACATTTTCTGCCTAAACTGGATTTTGGCTATGAAGAGACTTCCTTTTAATGGAAAATTCCATAAAAGTGGAAAGTGTCGTCCCTAATTAGCCTGTGCGGACAATATTTTATGCACATGCATTAAGCCCTGTTTTTCCAAAGCAAGGGTCATGTATTTTGTTTATATTGAACACACCTTTTTCCGAAACAGTATTTCAGTCTAACCAGTACAAGGTGCACAACTTATGACAGTAACTGCCCCTTTTGAATCAGAGCTACGGGGAGAATGGCTGCAGAAATAATTTCACCATCAATGAAGGATCACATAATGTTAAGTTTTTATTATGTTGACTGATGTTGAAGAAAACTAGCACTTGCACTGATGGTGATTTTTACCCCCAAACATACCAATTTGACACAAATATGTGGCGTGTTCTGAGAAAACTGGGCAAAATGCTTGTGCGTAAAGTGTCATCCCAGATTAGCCTGTGCAGTCCGCAAAGGCTAATCCGGGACGACACTTTCCGCCTAAACTGCATTTTCGCTAAGATGAGACATCATTTAAACGAAAAATTCCAAAAAGCGGAAATTGTCGTCCCTGATTAGCCTGTGCGGACTGCACAGGCTAATCTGGGATGACAACTTACGCACAAGCATTTTGCCCAGTTTTCTCAGAACACAACACATATAGGGCATTGACAATGAATGAACATATTTGATCTTTGACCTTGATGTATAACCTTGGCCTTAAATGCAGGCATTTGGTTCTTGTCTGTGACAAATTGTTTGATATACTTGACAATTTTGCCCAATATATGTTAGCAATATTGGCAAGTTTTTTCAGAATCTTTCAAGGCATGGGAACGTACAAACCAGCCCCATTTTGGCAATTCAGTTCTCTACTTTGACCTTTGATTAAAGTTAAGAGCATGATTTAAAAGGATGCTATCTGGCATATAATGGGTCGGGTTATTCCAAACTATAGATTATTTAAGGATGGCCTCAAGAAAAGAACGTTTTCAAGATAAGACAGATAATTCTTTTTAAACAAGTATTAACAAGAGGGCCATGATGGCCCTGTATCGCTCCACAGTTTTTTATGCGAAAAAAGCGTGCATGGGTTGAAATGTACTCAAGCATGTGACTTTCTCTTTCTATCCCTCTTCCCACTGGGCGCTTAAAGTTGGACGAGTGAGCATTTTTATATATGGAAAACGTTTCTACGGTGTTAACTAAACAGACTAAAAAGCCCGGGAATTGTCGCACAGGTCCTTTGCTTATAACGTAGGTACATTTATCTCTCCAAAAGATATTGTCGTTCTTTCTATTTCACATATTTTTAGATGCTGAAGATCAAATCTACGCATGTTCTACAAGATTTATAAAAGTTCCTTAAAAAACGACTTCCTGTGGCCATGTTTTTTGACGAATCAAATTTTCTTGAACAACTTTTTAATGGGAGCCTTCAAGGGATAAATTTAGCATAATTGCTGCTTCATTGTATAACTTTGTTTTATGATCATATACATGTATACATTGTATGTCTTATATTGAAAAAAAATCTGAAAAAAAAAAAAAAAAAAAAGTAAAACCCAGGGGCATAATTTGAACAAACTTGGTAGAGAACTATAAGATGTCACTACATACCAAATTTGGTAGCCCTAGGCCCAATGGTTATGGACAAGAAGATTTTAAAAGTTTGCACAAAAGAGGCTTTATATAAGCATATGTTCAGTTTTGTGACCCCTGGGGCAGGGTCAAATTTGAGCCCAGGGGAATAATTTGAACAAATTTGGTAGAGGACTATTAGATGTTACTACATACCAAATTTAGTAGCCCTAGGCTCTATAATCATGAACAAAAAGATTTTTAAAGTTTGCACAAAATAGGCCTTATTTAAGCATATGTCCATTTTTGTGACCCCCGGGGCAGGGTCAAATTTGACCCCAGGGGCATAATTTGAAAAAACTTGGTAGAGAACTTTAAGATTTTAATACATACCAAATTTGGTAGCCCTAGGCCCAATGGTTATGGACGAGAAGATTTTTAAAGTTTGCACAAAATAGCCCCAATTTAAGCATATGTTCAATTTTGTGACCCCTGGGGAACGGTCAAATTTGATCCCAGGGTCTTAATTTGAACAAACTTGGTAGAGGACTATTAGATGTCACTACATACCAAATTTGGTAACCCTATGCCATACGGTTATGGACAAGAAGATTTTTAAAGTTTTCACAAAATAGGCCCTATATAAGCATATGTTCAATTTTGTGACCCCCGGGGCAGGGTCAAATTTAACCACAGGGGCGTAATTTGAACAAATTTGGTAGATGACTATTAGTTGTCACTACATACCAAATTTGATAGCCCTGGGCCCAATGGTTATGGACAAGAAGATTTTTAAAGTTTTCACAAAATAGGCACCATAGAAGCATATGTTCAATTTTGTGACCCCCAGGGCAGGGTTAAAGTTGACCCCAGGGACATAATTTGAACAAACTAAGTAGAGGACTATACAATGTCACTACATACCAAATTTTGTAGCCCTTGGCCTAATGGTTATGGACATGAAGATTTTTAAAGTTTTCACAAAATAGGCCCTTTATAAGCAAATGTTCAATTTTTTGACCCCCGGGGCAGGGTCAAATTTAACCCCAGGGGCATAATTTGTAGAAATTTGGTAGAGGACTATTAGATGTCACTACATACCAAATTCGGTAGCCCTAGGCCCAATGGTTATGGACAAGAAGATTTTTAAAGTTTTCACAAAATAGGCCTTATATAAGCAAATTTTCAATTTTGTGACCCCCCAGGGTAGGGTCAAATTTGACCCCAGGGGCAAAATTTAAACAAATTTGAAAGAGGTTCATCCCAGGAACATTCCTGAGAAATTGCATCAGAATTGGACCAGTAGTTTAGGAGAAGAAGATGTTTGAAGAAAAAGTTAATGCACGCACGGACGCACACACGGACGCACACACGACGGACACAGGACCATGACATAAGCCCCGCTGGCCTCTGGCCAGTGGAGCTTAAAAAACATATTATATCAGATGTAAAGCCCCCAGTGAGGATTGAACTCAAGACCCCTGGTTTACAAGACAAGTGCTCTAACCACTGAGCTATGGAGGCCCTTATACCATTCAGTTGCGCAATGTCTTAAACCACATTTAATTGTTATCTACACTCCAGTTATCTGCAGAATAGTCAGCCTATGAAATTCCCTTTTATGGGTATGTTATCTATTAATATGTGAATGGAGATATGCCTCTATAGCTCAGTGGTAGAGCACTGGTCTCGTAAACCAGGGGTCGTGAGTTCAATCCTCATTGGAGGCACATTTTTGACAACAAAAATATTGTTTATTAAAGAAAGGTCTAATGTTCCTGTAAGAAATCAGGCATGCAGACAGGCCTTTTTCTGCCTATCTCACAGGTCTGATAGTCGGACCCATTCACCATGCCAAATATGCATATTTTTTCCCCAATTCTAAAAAAAAAAATCCCCACCAAAAAAAAAATATATATATATTTTTTTTTTTTAAAGAAGTGTCTTATGACTTATGATTATAAGACTCTTTATCTCAATTTTATTTTTTAAACAACCTACAAAATATTTAACCATAATTTATTTGGCTGAAAAACCCACTGCCCAAATATTGCTTTTGTCGATGAAAATTCTTCCTAATTTGGAAGATTTCGCGACTCGAAAAATCCCCATTTAGCTAGGTACTTTTTCCCCAAATAGACAGAAAAAGGCCTGGCAGAAATATGCAACATGTGCAATGGCTAATTGCGATGCAAAGTAGACAACCAATTTTAAGTATTCAGATAACTGGATAATAGCAAAGACGATCTATTATTAAGGTGAATATACTAATTTTTAGTGATTTTCTAGTCTACTTTTATTTACAGAATAATGTAGTTGACTTATTTTGCTGGACACATGATAATCCTTATAACAGCATTTCCCTTTATAAACCCTAAAACAACACTTATAAAAGGGGTTGAAAATGAGTACATGTATAGCTTTAGGGTAGAAGATAATTATATTACCTATTAAATAATAAAATGAGAAACTTTACAAACATGATAATAACAATAAGTGGAAAAGGAGGATGCAGCTTTAAACCAATCCTGAATGGAGTTGATTATCAACGATTCCAGGTTAATTAATCAATACCATATATGGCTAACATTGGTTTACATGACCAATGAACAGATCAATATAAGAATCCATATTCTGAATAAGAATTTACTTTTCCATTGCTATAGCATGAGCCTTCATAGCTCAGTGGTAGAGCACTGGTCTCGTAAACCAGGGGTCGTGAGTTCAAACCTCACTGGGGCACTTTTTAAATCAAGAATGAACCGCGAAACATTAATTTAAAAAAAAATCAGGTCAGCACATAAGGCAGTCGCAAAGACGCTGAGGGAACCTGTAAATAGACTCTTGACTTGCACACATACAAAGTTAAAACAGAGAAGCACAAAGATCCAAATAATGCAAAAACTTTAAAACACTTGAGCAAAGATCCAGATTATTCAATGTTCTTAAAGGGACTTGTTAAGATGTTTATTCATTAAAGATCCATATTATGCAATGTTTATAAAGAGACTTTTTTACAGAAGTTTGTTTCACAAATATCCAGATCTTCCAGTATTCTTAAAGGGAGAAGTTAACAGATATCTGTTTAATTAATTAAATATGCAGATTATGCAACGTTCTTGAAGGAACTTGTTTACAGTTGTTTGTTTAAAAAATATCCAGATTCAGAAATGTTCTTAAAGGGACTTGTTAACAGATGTTTGTTAAGCCAAGAGCCTGTTTATGCAATGTTCTTTAAGGCAATGTTTAACAGATGTTTGTTTAAAAAAGATCCAGATTATGCAATCTTCTTCAAAGGACTAATTAAATTGTTACCGGTAACTGATGTTGTTAAGCAAAGAGTCGGTTAATGCAATGTTCTTAAAGGGACTAGTAAAGAGATGTTTGTTATGCAAAGAGACTGTTTATGAAATGTTCTTAAAAGGGACTTGTTAACAGATGTTTGTTTTGTAAAGAGCCAGTTTTTGCAATGTACCCAATGGGACTAGTTAATGCATGTTTGTTTTGCAAAGAGCCTGTTTATACAATGTTCTTTAAGGGACTAATTACCATATGTCTGTTATGCAAAGAATTCTTAAAGGGACTAGTTAACAGATTTTTGATAAGCAAATAGCTTGCTAATGCGATGTTCTTAAAGGACATTTTTTAACAGATGTTTGTTTAAAAGAGATCCAGATTATGCAATCTTCTTCAAGGGACTTATTAACTGATATTTGTTGACCAAAGAGTCTGATTATGCAATGTTCTTAAAGTAACTTTAAAACAGATTGTATTTTTTTCAACAAAGAGCCTGTTTATGCAATGTTCTTAAAGGGACTAGTTGAAAGATGTCTGTTAAGCAAAGAAGTTGTTAATGCAATGTTCTTAAAGGATTTGTTCACAGATGTTGTGCACAGAGCCAGTTTTTGCAATCTACTTAAAGGGACTTTTTAGTGTACTTTTGTTTGCAAAGAGCCTGTTAATGCAATATTCGCGAAGGAACTTGTTCACAGATATTTGTTATGCAAAGAAATTGTTTATGCAATATTTGTAAAGGGACTTATTCACAGATATTTGTTATGCAAAGAAATTGTTTATGCAATATTCATAAAGGGACTAGTGCACAGATGTTTGTTATGCAACCAAGTTGTTTATGCAATATTCATTAAGGGACTAGTTAACAAATATAAATTTGTTTATGCAAATAAGTTGTTTAAGCAATCTTTGTAAAGAGATTTGTTTACAGATGTCTGTTATGCAAAGAATTTTTTTATGCAATGTTCTTAAAGGATTTGTTCACAGCTAGATGTTTGTTTTGCAAAGAGCAAGTTTTTGCAATCTACTATAAGAAACTAGCAAACAGATGTATATATTTAGGTATGCTTTTAATTTAATAGATTAAAGCATCAGGAGCCAATCTTATTAAACATCACACAACATACATTTTCAAAGAATGAATGCTTTGCACCAACATCTATGATCATGATAAGTTTTGTTCAGTTATTTTATGCATGTTCTTATATGTATCTACCATGTGTCCTTCATTTCACGAACATTATATTGATACTTAATGCTTTTTTTTTAAATATAACAAAGTAGTCATAAATTAAACTTTATTGTAAAATCATTGATAATACAGGACCGTGAACATTATACTCAAGCATAACATCAGTGTACTCCCTTATAACCCACCTCTATATAAAAAAATTATCCGAAAACCAAACAGATGATCCGTTCCAGTCCCCCCCCCCCCTTTCCAAAAAAAAAATGCATGTACCAAATATCTGCCCTTGGCAAGTACCAAGCCGACTGACAAGAACACTCGCTAAGACGGAAGCGACATTGTCGGAACTGCAGTGTACTTCAGACGATACATGCGATTTTGGGAAATCGCAATTTGAGTGCAGGAGTGGCGTAATCCCAGTTTTTGGCTATTTATATGTTTTTACACTGTTGCACCCGTAAAGTGATGCCAAGTAGCCAAACAGTGTCTACTATCGCTAAAAAGGACAATAAAACAAACACGAAGGGGCAAGTGGGTAACTAGGCAACTAGGCCGTTATCACAAAGGTGATGGGGTACTGTCACGAGCACTCGCTGAGCAAACAGCAAATTAATGGATTTATGCCAATCAGTAGACGATGTCTGTTATACATATTAACGTTGAAATAAACGAAAAGGAACAAAGTGTGTATAATGGGTGTTATATCGTTAAATCAAGTATTCGAAACCTCTTTGAATATTCGGATACTTGGCCATTATCTGAATATCCAGATATTCGTTACCATCCTTTATTGAAAACCATTACGCAATTTTTCATCACTATTCAGAACCTGTTATGAATGCTTTTATGGGAAATCGCAACAACTGTTTTAGGATTATCATAGTTGGATTATTTTCATATCAGCACAGATAACAATAGTATACATTTATAAGAACTATTCATAGAACATTAAATACAACATCTGATTCAATGATGAGATTATAAAAATATTAAAAGTTGGGTATATACAATGCTGTAAGCAACAACAACTGTTCAATACTCAGAATGACTTTTCAACAAAAAATCACCAAACTGTCATGGACAGAATTCAACAACAACTTACCTATTCTCAAAGTAGTACATTCCGTGTTTCAAAATAGCGTCCGTCCTAAACGGGGCAATCTTGGTGCACGATGAGTAGTCTTCAAGGGCCAGTAGCATGTCACCTCGTCTCTCGTAGCATTGGGCTCGAGCGAAGAAAGCCTCGTGATCGCGAGGGTTCAGTTTGATGGCCTGCGTATAGTTCACGATTGCCATGGTGATGTCGTCTTGGCGCGTGTAAATCTCTGCCCTAAATGAATTGATAAGGAAAAGTAGATGAGAATATGTAACCTTAGAGCAATAACGAAATATCTTCATTGGAAAAAATGCACAATTTAATGTGTTATTTTATTAATGAAGCAGCACTTTATAATGTCAATATTTGTTTGTTGAAACTTGGCCCAAACCATACACTAGTTTAAGATATGTGTTAGGTAAATAAAACATACTAATAATTGTGTTAAGCAATTCATAATGTGAGGAGAAAAGTTGTCAAAATATGACATTGAAGACTTGTTAAGGTTAAAGGCTGTTTTGTTTAGGTATATGGCTGTTATCATCCATTTTTTTTTAGTTTTTCAGAATCTGATATAATTCTAATGCATTGAGGCGTGTAACTTACATGGATCTGTATGCGCCAGCGTGTGTTTTCGTGTGTTTCAGGATGAAGGTGAGGTCATCCAGGGCCTCCTTCTTTCTGTCCTGCAGCACGTAAAGGAGGTGGCGGTGCCAGTAGGCATCCAGTAGCAGCGGCTCCATTACAATCGCTCTACAGGGGGAGAAAATGAGCTTGTTATGGGACAATTTTAGCCAAGCTCTGTAAAAACAGGGCTTAATGCATGTGCATAAAGTGTCATCCCAGATTAGCCTGTGCAGTCAGTACAGTCTTATAAGGGATGACACTTTCTGCCTAAACTGGAGTTTTGTTTAGAAGAGACTTCCTTTAAACATAAAATTGCATAAAAGCGGAAAGTGTCGTCCCTTATAAGTCTGTGCAGACTGCAAAGGCTAATCTGGGATGACACTTTACCGCACATGCATTTAGCCCAGAGTGCCCAGAACAAAGCTCATGTAATATTCTTAGTTCTATTGATTATGTTTTCATATAGTTGTTGTAGTTTAAGTCGTAGTAAAAATGTTGCTGTAGTAGAAGTAGTAAAAGAAGTAGTGGTGGAAGCAGATGTGGTGGGGGTAGAAGGTATACAGCAAGATGTGCTTTGTGGTGAAAATGAACATGCAGAGATTGACTTTGCTGAGGGAGACATTATAAGAAACATTAATAGAAACAACAACAACAACTATAATTGTAATAATAATAATATTTGTTATTATTTAATTTTATAACTAGTATTTTTATTATTAGGATAGGACTAAACATCATTCTTTGGCTAAATCCTAAACGATACTAACCAATGACCAAACTTTCAATTCATAAAAAAGTGCAAATACATTGTGATTAAAATGTTCTGCAATGCATAAGAAAACAATGAATTAAACATGCTGATGTTATTGTTGCTAAAGTGTAGGTGTTAACATGACAGATTTTTATATGAAACTATGTGCTTTGGTAAAAGTTAATAAAAGTTATAAACCATTTTAGACACAAACAAGCACTGTCACTGTCGTGCCTAAAATACCTCACCTCCACCCTGATCAAATATGACTTTGTCTCAGGGCAGTTTAGTTTTAAGAACTGGTTTCCTAACAATGCAATCTTCATACATATTAAGTTTTGCCTTGTCACCTTGACATATTATAGTCCAGATATGCACTGAACAAAATGAAAATTCAAGAGGGCAATTACTGTAAAATTATGAAAATAGGAGTTATGGGCTCCTATGCACTGCAATTCCCATAATTGAGATCTATCAACCTGTGAAATGTCAAGTTAGTATCTTGTTAAGTTTGCACAACTTGATATCTCTTTCACTTTTTGGGACACAATTTGGACAAAATTTATGTACACAGATTAACCAAGGGCAATAACTCTAAAACTAGGGGAACAAGAGTTCTGGTTCTTGTGCACTGCAACACCCACTCAAAAACTAGGGGAGCATAAGTTATGGCTCTTTTGCACAAATACTCCATAAGATACATATACAAGTTTCAAGATGATAAATAGTTTTTGAGACATGCTCTAGACAAAATTTAAGTACAACAATTAACAAAGGGCAATAACTCTAAAAATAGGGGAGCAAGAATTGTGGTTCGTGTGCACTTCACACCCGATCCATGAGATCTACCTATAAAGTTTCAGGTTGAAAATCTTTCAGCATTTGAGATAAGCTCTGGACAAAGTCTAAGTAAAGACATTGACAAATGGTTATAGCTCAAAAAGAGGTGAGCAAGAGTTTTGGTTCTTGTGCACTGCAAACCCACTCATAGAAGTCTACCTTCCTATAAAGTTTTGAGTTGATACCTCCAACAACTTTCGACATACTCCAGAAAAAACTTAAGTGCAGCAATTGAAAGAGTGCAATTACTCTTATCCCTTTGAGCGCTGGAACCGGATTTTGAAGGTTTTTGCAAACAGTTTGGATCCAGATGAGATGCCACAGAACGTGGCGTCTCATCAGGATCCAAACTGTTTGCTATTCTGATAGTATTCTTTGAAAAAAAATCAAAGAAAATGCTAATTTTAGAAATTTAGCAGACAACATTTTAGCAGACGACAAATTTCCCAGCATGCAAAGGGTTAAAATACAGGAGCAAGATGTATGGTTCTTCTGCACTCTACACCACATCAATGAGATCGGCCTACCTATGAAGTTTCAAGTTGATAACTCTTTTAGTTTTCAAGATATGCTTTGGCCAAGAAAAAAAATACATCCAAACGATGATATCAATGGACAGACAGACAACCTGGAACAAGTATACCCCCCTTCCAACTTTGTTGAACAGGGGGCATAATAATTGAAATAGTTCCATCATAAAGACATACTTGCTCAAATCTTCCTCTGCAGCCTTTATGTAACCAATCTGAAATAAAAGAGAAATGTATTTTGGCATTTTCTGTCAGCAAATAATGAAAATCCAGACATGTGTCCGCAGGACCCTGAAGCCCCCATATTCCACTTTTGTCTTGAAACTCCACTTATATCTTAAAATTCTGAACCAAAATATTGTGGAGCGCTTATTAATTTGCTTGTTAATATTTGCAAAGTTTTATTCCTCTAGCAACAATACTTTTGGTGTCACGCCTAACACAAAGATCCAACGGACTGCTGGAAGGACGAAAGGACAGTAGGACAGAAGGGAAAGTATATTCTATGCCACTTCCCCCCACCTATGAAAAAAAGGGGGCGTTATATGCTTGTTTGATAAAAACAACTTTACAACGATTACTGATTCTCATATAAATTTGTTATAATGGAACCCATGGCGACTCAAAGCGCTGTGAGGATTTATGTAAGGGTTTTAGCGATGCCGTGGAAATAAAAAAAATGACATAATTGACCCCATGATATGAAACATAAATAACAATTGTTATTGTGAAACGTTTTGTTTCTGAAATTTTGTTAAAATCAGAAGCATTTTTTATTCTTGACTGATTAAAGTCATTGAAAACTAATTAAAAATAATCTTAAAACACCGAATTTAGGAAATTTATGATTTAGAGAAACTAAGGTTTGTGGATACGTCCTCCAATTCCTTGTTCTAAACAAGATGTGTTTGTGAAACACTATGTCCACTTTTGAGCGATTTTGACCCATAAATTTGACCTTTGACCTTGAAGGATGACCTTGACCTTTCACCACTCAAAATGTGCAGCTCCATGAGATACACATGCATGCCAAATATCAAGTTGCTATCTTCAATATTGCAAAAGTTATGGCCAATGTTAAAGTTGGCGCAAACAAACAAACAAACCAACAGACCAACAGACAGGGCAAAAACAATATGTCCCCCAGTATATACTGGTGGACATAAAAAGTTGCCACATCACATGAATAGTTTCTCACCTTTCTGTAGAGAGCTCCTCTGCGACAGAAATCAAACGCCTTTGGTTTTGTAGTCTTAATCATATCACCTGTGAGTTTCTCTATCTCTTCCATGATAATCTGTAATATAAGGAACACAAAGTTTTTGAGTGAGCCAGGTATTAAACGTATGTGGTAGAATGCTAGATAACTATAAATGAACCATGTATGTCAATTTCAGGAATGAATGTGCATAGTTTTCTGTGTTTAGTGACGAAAACAAATTAAGAATTCATAACTATTATAATTTGTCAGAAGAGAGAGGTGTACAAAAATTCAAGATGGTTCCCACATTCCATTATTAAACAAAGTAGTATGATTTAAACATGAATATGATCTGGCACATTGTATATTCTACTCGAATAAAAATAGCCACAACTTTATCTTTGTTAATTAATTATGGTCTCCATAGCAACTTCATTTCAGTAGATTTGGCCAAAAATGTCATATAACTCTCAAAGTTGTTTTTTATTTATGGCTTCAGGTTAACCCATTTTACACAATACCTAAACAAATTCAATGCAAGCAGCTCGCCAATATAAAGCATGACACTGATGACGATATTTACAAAAATTGACATAATATCTGAAACCAGTACATGTTTCCGGTTTACAAGTGCGATAACAAATGCTGAAAAAATATCAGATATCAGTAAAATGTAAGACAATATGTTATATATTCAAGTAAGTTTGCTTGAAAATAAAAATCAGACTTTCAGATCGATGGTCTCTCCAATCTGTAAGATTGCATTTAATTTGCTATGTTGAGATGCCTGGTTGCCCAAAACACATATTTTTATTTCATTTTATCCTAAGCCATAACGTTCAACATTCTACCAATCCATGTACTGATTCTGGTGAACATTCCACTGTACTAAAGCTCCTATTTATTACCTGATATTCCTCAAGTGTCTCTTCAGACTCTGTAATAGGCTCTATATACTCCATGCCCTCTGGCACACTGCTCGATAGGGAATCTTTCCTACAAATAAACATACATTAGACCTGATGCCAGTATGTTGTGAATATTTTTTGTGTAGACAAGTTTCAGAAAAAAGTATTTTTGACCTTGAGCAGTATTTTTTGCATACGTCTTATATAAACCTACTTGTTGAAGTTCAAATACATCACCATGGTTGCCATGGTTAATAAATATGAGTCTTTTTCCTGGGATGAACCGCTGACTTTCTATAAAACGCTCCCTGAGTGGCGATACACTTTTTGAGCAGGGATTAAACCCATCACCTTCTTGCTTCATATAGCATTTATAAAGATATGTAAATTAAAGATAATTTTTAATTGTCTTCTAAGAAACAACAATGTTTTGGTGAAATTAATTTGATAATATTATAAGTATACATATTTTCGGATAGTGAGGTTTCCAATATGACAAGAACTCATTACAACAAGATTTTGCATTTCTAAATCAAAAGCGCGCGAACGCCATGAGAAATTGGTGTTCCTCGAGGAACAACTCAAAAACCTTCTAATTCAAAACTCGAATACCCAACATGATAATTCCACTATAGTTGAACTTGAAAACGAAATTAAACAAATATACAACCTTAAAGCGACTGGAGCACGTATAAGATCTAGACTGCAATTTATAGAAGAAGGCGATCGTAATACAAAATATTTTCTAGGTATAGAAATATCACATCAAAACAAAAAACTTATAACATCCCTGCAAACTGAAAGCAAGACAATATATAACTTGAATGACATTTTAAAATACGAAGTTGAATTCTTTAAAACATTTTGGCATATATCTTACTTCTATATGCATCATTATTGCTTTACCATATTGTTTCTTGTACTTTTCACTTTCTTTCTGTTCTTTGTTTGTTTATTGGTTGTTTTTATTCCAAGACAATATGCATTAAAATGTGAAGACACTTTAATACGATTATTTATATTGCTTTGCTTTCTGAGCTATGTCAACGTGATCTTTAACCTTAAATACATAATCACTCTTCCTTGTTAATGTACTATGTAATGTTTTGAAATATTTTCTGACCTTATTGTTTTGTTTGTGAAACAAAAGCAAATGTAGAATTTTAATAAGCATAATGTGAACCAACTGTGCAAAGAAAGTTATGTTTTTAACCACGGAACCTATAATTTATACCTGGTAAGAGGAATTAACCACCTTTATATGCCTTAATATGCTTGTAAATGTATGTTATGTGTATGAATATGTTCTTGTATATTGTAAACTTTGTAAATAAAAGTGTTCAGGTTTTATGTGGTTTGCTGCTCATCATGAGTTTCTTAGGGTTGGAAATGAAGGATCTAAGACTTGAATCTAGTAAAAAGGTCTTAAATTAAATTTGATATTCTAAGCGACAAAAAAAACCTTACCACTCAAATACGCACTAAAACGCATAAGAAAATCAAATTTAATTTAAGACGCTTTTCACTATATTCAAGTTTTAAAGGCTTTATTTCCATCCCTAAGATACTGATGAGCAGCAAACAGCATAAAACCTGAACAGACTGCGAGTTCCTTGCATGCTGTTCTGGTTTTATGCTGGTTGCATAAGCCGTTTTCGCTTTGCTTCTGAGTTGAAAAGGGTTATATATACACCCACCTTTTCTTCTTTTTCTCCTCCTCCTCCTTCTCCGCAAGCTGTTCCTCCGTGAGTTCCTCCTCCACCTCGTAGTCAGAGTCCTCGGGGGTGGGCGGGTAGACCTCGTCAAACCACACGTTCCAGATGTCACGCACCCACTCCCGCGTGTCCGACTCCTTCCTGTGCGTGGAAATAGAGATGTTCAGCACTTACATTCGAGCTTCATTCTGGGGAAACTGGGAATGCATGTGCGCAAAGTGTCATCCCTGATTAGCCTGTGCAGTCCCCACAGGCTAATCAGGGATGACACTTTCCGCTTAGACTGGATTTCTGTTTAGAAGAGACTTTCTTTAAACGAACAATTCCATAAACGCGGAAAGTGTCGTCCCTGATAAGCCTCTGCAGACTGCACAGTCTTATCTGGGATGACACTTTACGTACATGCATAAAGCCAAGTTTTTAAGAGCTAGGCTCATAACCAGATATTTTGAATGTAATGAAAGGTTTGAGATCAAATAAATCAAGAGTAACCTGAGGCCCCTCGTCCCGTCATGAACTTGCAAACAATATTTATTTAGACGTAAACAATTGGCCAAGTTATTTATTTTGTTGATAAGGTTTCAAAATTGACTAAGTTATCACAGTTATAACAATGATCTGACCAAGTTTCTGGACGATTGGAGAATAAAATCAACTGCTAGATGCGTAAACAAGTTTTTTTCTTCCCTTTGAGATTGCATGTTGTGTTTAAATCCACATGTCCTAATTTCAAAATTGGCTTGATAACTTTGTGACAAACGTTCCAAGTTTCTGAAGATTGGGAGGGTGAACAAGCTCTTTTCCTAATTTCTTCAAGTGAACTAGTTTTTTACCCCATACAACCCAGTTCCAAACTAGGCAGTGATATCATTTGGACAATAGTTATGACCAAGGTTCATGCCCATTAGGCAATACCTAAAAGTGACCTGTAGAGAAAATGCTGACTAACAACACGAAATCACAAAAGATGATTTACCCTTTTCAATTCATACACGTTAAAGTAAGATCTCATTAGGCTTTTACCAAAAGTACTAACTTTCTGTAAACTTTAACTGTCATTAATTTGTTTTATTACAAATATCCCTACTTTTTGCCCTTGCGTCTGGTATAGTCCTCAAAGCTGAAGATGTCTGGCAGACTTCTACGACTTCCTTCTCTCACACGTCTAAAAAACAAACAAGTTCATGAGCACATAACTCTGCAGAAAATATTGCCACATACACGAAAATAACGTCTATATAGTATAAACAACATATCTCATCACCAACCGACAAAACAACCGACAAGGTGATTTCAGTAAACCCTCAATAAATTTCAATTGTATGGAGTATAACCATCTGATCATATAAGCTATGCCAATGGTGTTCAAGAGTGTCAGGCTAATGTTGTTAAGCTACAAATATCAGATTTTTTTTCCTTAAAACCATACAGGTAACTTTGATAAATTATGTCACCTGCCATCATAACAGCCACTTACTGTGGTACACGCAAGTCCCGCTCTATAGGCTTGGGAATCCGAATCAGTGACTCAGTTCTCTTTAGTTTACGTGGCTTCTTTTTCAGGAATTTTTCAATGTCATCCAACCGCGCCATGCTGATACTTGATCTAGCCTTCTTTTTCCTGTTTTAAAGTGAATAAAAATAAGTAAAGTGAATAAAATTAGCTTTAAGCAGTTTATTCAATGTTTGTTCCGTATTTCCAAAATATGCCTGAAATATTTTGCAGACACTTTAGTATGATACTGAAACCAAACAAATGACATTTTACTTGAATGATAATATAACAGAACCAACTGCACATTTGTATAACAGATGTCGATTATAAAGACTCACTTTTTCGGCAATATAACGTAGGCTCTGCCTGCAGACAGTGCCAGCTCTGCTGGTGTGGGCTCATCTGACAAACAAAAGGCAGTTTTAATATGAGCCACGCTCTGTGAAAAGGGGGTTTAATGCCTGTGCAGTCCCAACAGGCTAAACAGGCACAACACTTTCTAGTTTAACTGGTTTTTCGCTAAGAAGAGACACAAAATACCATAAACGTGGAAAGTGTCCTCACTGATTAGCCTGTGCTTACTGCACAGGCTAATCTGGGACAACACTTGACACACATGCATTTAACCCTGTTTTCCCAGAGCAAGGCTCAATTGTACGAAAATTCATTTTGGAGCTATCTAGCACAGATTTAAGTTTATAAACAGATCCAAATTTATCAAAATAGGCCCTGTGATATTTGTTTTCCAGTAAATGAGGTTTGCAAAAACATCTTAATCAGCAAACACAGTTCAATATTCAAACTACCCTTTTCACAACAATAAAAATACCCTTTTCAAAAACAAATCCGCACAATTTATTGCACTGCTAAACATACCCTTTGATTGATGCACTTTGAGGATATCTGGCTGATATTGTTGTGGGTCAACTCTCTGAAATTACAAAAAGATTTGGAAAATAAATTAATTTTGAAACAGAAAAATTATGATATTTACTCTGCTCAAATATAATATGTAGTAAATATCTTAATCTTTAACATGTGCCTCAAAGCTCCAATCAAAACTCAATCAATATGGAAAAAAAAAATTGTAATACAACTGCATCTATTCAATAGAATTCTCCTTTCAAAAGCAGAAAACCCCGCCTACCTAAATGCAACAATTCAATGGACATCTTCCATCAAACTAAAACAAAACTGTATCAAATGAAAAACTTCATATTAAAACTTCCTCACCCATTTGAAAACCCTTCCTAAATTAACTCACCTGTAAAACCCTTACCAACCCACATATAACTGTTCAATGGACTTTTCCTATGTCAATCGCTCCCACCAGTAAATGGACTCCTCCTATACCTACCTCACATATTTTCTTAAATAAACTCATTCTATTGAAGTTCCACCCACATACAATTACTCAATCTGCTCCTCCTATTCTGACTCCACCAATTTTAACTGCTCTATAAACTGTTCCTAGTTGTGCCCCACCCACCTGCAATTGCTAAATTGACCCCTATTCTGACCCAAACCACATTCAACTACTCAATCGATTCTGCCCATTTCCACCTCCACTCACCTGCAACAACTCAATGGACACCTCTTACTATTACGCCACCCCTTGTAAACTTCTCAATGGAGTGCTCCTATTATTAACCACCTGAAACTGTTCAATGACTCTTCTTTCCCAACCTAATGAGATACTTCTAAACCAAACTGCACACCCTTCCCACCTGCAAATCTTTCCACCTGCAAACCCTTCCCACCTGCAAACCCCTTCCATCTGCAAACCCTTCCCACCTGCAAATCCTCTTCCCACCTGCAAACCCCCTTCCCACCTGCAAAGCCTTCCCACCTGCAAAGCCTTCCCACCTACAAACGCTTCTCATCTGCAAACCCATCCCATCTGCAATCCCTTCCCATCTGCAAACCATTCCCACCTGCAAAACCCTTCCCAACTGCAAACCCTTCCCACCTGCAATCCATTCCCACCTGCAAAACTCTACCCACCTGCAAACCCTTCCCACCTGCAACCCCTTTCCATCTGCAAACCCTTCCCCATCTGCAAACCTTTCCCCCCTGTAAACCCATCTCACCTGCAAATCCGTACCACCTGCAAACCATTCCGACCTGCAAACCCTTCCCACCCACAAACCCTTTCAAACTGCAAACCATTCCCAACCCACATGCAAACCCTTCCCATCCTGCAAACCATTCCCAACCCACCTGCAAACCCTTCCCATCCCACCTGCAAACCCTTCCCACCTGCAAAACCATTCCCAACCCACCTGCAGCTGTGCAATGGACTCCTCCTCCTGCAGCTGCTGCATTTCTGCCAGCTGTATTTCCCGCTCTTTCTGCTGCCTGTCTCTCTTCTGCTGCAGCTTCCACTGGCGAATGTGGGTCTTCTGCTGCTGTATCTCCTCCATGGCATTGTTGTAGTCCTGGGCAACCATCAGAGTGTCATCCTCCTCCTCCACCAGGTCTGGAGCTGATGTGGAACGTCTGCAGGGGCAATAGGCAGGCAAATGAGCCTCGTTCTGGGAAAACTGGTCTTCATGCATGTGCATAAAGTGTCATCCAAGATTAGCCTGTGCAGTCTGCACAGGCTAATCAGGGACAACACTTTCAGCCTAGACTGGATTTTGGTTTAGAGGAGACTTCTTTAAAAATGAAAAATTCCATAGAAGCGTAAAGTGTCGTCCCTGGTAGCCTGTGTGAAGTGCAAAGGCTTATCCGGAACAACACTTTATGCACATGTTTTAAGCCCCATTTTAACATAACGCAGCTAAAACATGCAGGTAATCTCCAGATTAGGCCAAAGGGCCCTTTAGGAAATTATACAAATTCTTAAATTCTTATTGTCTCTGGCCATTTTTTGTTTTCATGTTTTTACTTTTAAAAGTTGTTAACAAATAATTATTGCAAAAATGATTAATATTTTATCCTTTTGTAAAGAGGAAAATCTGATTTAACATAGACAAATTTTACCTGAAATGCTGCACTTAAGTAACAGCAATAACTTAATTAATGATTTCCTTAAGATGCCTTGTGATTACCAGCCCAGGCCATGATTTCTAAAATATTCTAAAGTCTGATTTATTATGTCTAGTTTAAGCTTACTTTTTTTTCAATTGTGCAAACATTTAATTGCAAAATATATATATATATATAAAAAAAGGTTATATGTTCACCTAACAACATAAAAAATATGTTGTCATACACCATCAACTTAAAAAAATAAATAGTAAAATGACAACATAAAATAAGTGACTGAAGCCAGTTTTTTTTAACAGACTTAAGATATTGTTAATGACTCAGGCTTATGAAAAAATTTCAGCAACTTTTCAAGCGTTCTTATAGGTCAATAATTTGTGTTTCATTTTTTTTTATATTGTGAATTTCCACTTTAGAGAAACTATTCTCTGTAAAAAAAGAAAGTTCACAATCTCTTTTTAATATATTGAAACTGCTTGTTACATTCGAACAGTAAATACAAAGTCTAAACTTGAGTTTAAAATGTTTGTTGCCGTGGGCATATCGAGTCAATATTATTTAAATGTCATGGTGTACAGTTAAAAAATAGTTCTAGAAACAATTCATTCTGCAGGTGATAAAATGGGATAAACATTTCAAATTCTAGAACTTGTTACAGCAGTCCCAGACGCTGCATGTTGTAATATGCAGCAAGTTGTGATTAAGGTTTTAATATTTCCGAGTTGAAAACAATGCATAACATAATACATTTTTGGCATATGATTATACAATTTGACATGCACAGCTTCATATCATATTGACCGATGCACACAATTTGTAATGTTTTTAGTTAAAAAGTGTAGAAGTACTTTATTTATTGACACACATATAGACAGACAGACATACATGCTGAATCCTGTTCAGCACCCTTTGCACCGGTGGGGGAGGTCTTATGACACCCAATAATATATTTATCTTCATTTTTTCACAACATGAATGGGAACATGAAATGATTTCTGACAAACTTGATCTCTACCAGTCATACAAATTTGAGCCTCACTCTGTGACAAGGGGGTTTAACCCTTTGCATGCTGGGAAATTTTTCGTCTGCTAAAAGGTCGTCTGCTGAATTTCTAAAATTAGTATTTATTTGATTTTTTTTCAAAGAATACTATCAGAATAGCAAACAGTTTGGATCCTGATGAGACGCCAAGTTCTGTGGCGTCTCATCTGGATCCAAACTGTTTGCAAAAGCCTTTAAAATCCGGTTCCAGCGCTCAAAGGGTTAAAATCCTATGATGCAGGACAAAGAAACGGGCCAGACACCAACATGTAGTTTCACTACATCCATAAAAGAAATATACGAAAACTCCAAAGCGTCCAGAGTGACCAAGCAATACTTTTTTCTGCATGCAACATGTCATCTTGATATGATGATCATTTGAACCTTGGACGACACTTTACGCACATGCATTAAACCCCCTTTTCCCAGAGCGAGGCTCATTTATGCTTGGTAGATTTGTTGCCTACCTCCAGGGTACAAAGTATGGCAAGAGTTCATCAGGCGGCAATAGCTTCACCACTGCAACCTCCTTGTCTTCAAATGCTGAAAGTATTTAATCTAAAACATCAGGGTCTAGAACTTGCCCTACCTGAACGGCAAGTAAAGCTAACAGCCTGTAAAATTAAGATGAAAACAAAAACAATGAGGTTTTGCAAAGATTAAAAAAAAACAAGCATATCATTTTGTAGAAAATAAACTTATAATTTAATGTAGCTATTTTTAATGTACATAAATATCTTCAAACAGAGGGTAACAGCTGTTAGCTAACAATTCAAGAACCAATAAAAGAGCATTAAACATCTGAAATCTAACATCTTAGTACAAAGATGAAATACAAGTAGAACAAGAGCACCGTCGAGCGGATGCCAACGCTCGGCTGTGGGTGCTTGGATTTTGTTTTTTTGGCCTTTGACCTTGAAGGTCATCATTGACCTTGACCTTTTCACAACTCAAAATGTGCCAGTAAAAAAAGTTTGTTTGACCTTTGACCTTGAAGGATGACCTTGAACTTAACCTTTCATCACTCAAAATGTGCAGGTCCATGAGATACACATGCATGCCAAATATCAAGTTGCTATCTTCAATATTGCAAAAGTTATGGAAAATGATGACAACGACGACAATGACGCGGAAGACGAGAGGGCTATGACAATACCTCGGGTTTTCTTCGAAAACAGCCGAGCTTATAATTTACACATGACAACCATTTGTATAACATTGGCAGACATTGACTGGACTCTAATGAACTTTAGAATAACTTTTTTACCCCTTTATGATTTCATCCCATTTGATTGATGATTATCCACAAACAAAAAGGTTTTTCTAATATATTTTCTAATCACTACTGTTTTTGTACTTATTTATAAGGATTAAATTAAATTTTAATTTCATTCATGGAATCATCATGCACGCTAGCACTTCAGGATAATTCTTTTTGGATTCAATGACATAAAGTAAAAAAAAAAAATGTACTTTGTGTCCATATCCCTTTACGTAAAGTTTTCCATGCCATACCTCAGTTACAATCATGGTCACAGATCTTTTATATAACCACTCATTATTGTTTTAAAGATCATTGTAAGATCATCTGTAAGTTTCAATTAATAACTTGTGAATGCTTAAAGCAACATCCATAATCAAAACTTATAAAAGAGCATCACCCTGTAGCTTTAACTGTTCTGCTTTTTCTTTCTCTGTGAGAATGATGATGCGTTCCTCGTACGGGTAAAGTCTGCCGGCTTGTATTTCTTCCTCGCGTTGGTTGCTGGCCCGTTTCAGATCTGTCAGGTCCTCAGTTGATTTGTGCCTCCTCAGAAGTATCCTAAGGTAAGAAAGGGACAGAAAGAGTCTGTTAAACCATTTCAAATGTGTTGTATTGTTTACAGAGTAAAGATCAAGTTCACACTGTAAAAAATATACTTAAGTTAACAAACAACTATAGCTATAACTGAAGGTCATTAATTCCCTGATAAACCACTTCAACACAGATGTAGACATTTGACACTAAGTGATTTATTTTGACCTTCATTGTCTTAAAATGACCTTGACCATGAAGGTTGTAATATGTCATCATTTGTGAGTGCGCCACATCCTCTCAGATAGGCTAACATTTGAGCCACAACTAACACTTCAGTTGTCACAAGCATTCTAATTGGTCAAAAGTTAAACTTAATCTAAAAAAAAATAAAAAAAAATAATAAACATTTTAATAGGTCATTTGTTATACTTAATTGTATCTGAAAGGAAACAAAACTCAGTTGTTACAGGCATTTTCATTGGTCAGATGTTTATCTTAATCTTAAAGGAATCAAACTGCAGTTTTAAGCATTCTCATTGGTCATTTGTTCTACTAAATTGTATCTTGGAAATGAACCTCAGTTGTTACAAGCATTCTCATGGGCCATTCGTATATAAAAAAGAATTTTGAGTGATTGAACTGTGTCATGATCCAATGTACAGATGTGTGTACCTGTTTGTTTGTTCCATGCACTCCCTGTCATCCACAGTAATCTCTGCCTCCACCTCCTCCTCCTCACTGCTTGATGACTCCTCCATCACCTCATGGAGCTCCTGGGACTGCACACCCACAGTGGGACGCTGGCAACACAAACCACTCAAGTCAAATATGAGTAGCATTCTGGGAAAACTTGTTCTAATGCATGTGCGTAAAGTGTTGTCCCAGATTAGCCTTTGCAGTTGGCACAGGCTAATTAGGGACGACACTTTCCGCCTAAACTTGATTTTTCGCTACGAAGAGACTTTGTTTATACAAAAAATACCATAAAAGCAGAAAATGTCGTCCCTTATTTGCCTGTGCTGACTGCACATGCTAATCTGAGACGACACTTTACGCAATGCATTAAGCACAGTTTTCCCAGAACAAAGCTCATATAACAAGACTATTGCCAAGCAATGATGTCCCCTACCGGCTCCACCATTGTCAGAATTTTTTATTATTTTTTATATTTGTTGCCATAACAACCAGAATTTTTGACGTAGGAGCAAAATGAAATGACGTGCATAATCTCCATATTGCCATCTGTCCATGTTTCAAGTTTCATGAAAAAATATGAAGAACTTTTAAAGTTATCGCAGGATCCAAAAAAGTGTGACAGACAGACTGACGGACTGACAGAGCCCAAACCATAAGTCCCCTATAATAAATATCCACTCTGACACAGTGCTTCAGGTTTAAAAAAAAAAATGAATTCAATCAAAGCTTCATATTCTTCTTCACCTCATAAAATGATGTCACAAAAGTCCTCAAGATGACATCATTATGCTGAGCAATAAGCAAGTTACCCTTATTGTATTATTAGCCCTTTCCTTTCCAACTAGTCTCTTTCCTTGACTTTCCAACAGTCTTTCTAAGCTATCTTCATATAAATTTTATTTGTAAAGAAGTTCATGGACAGAAATATTATGCCTGTTATAAAAATGGACCCTATTACATGCCCTTTGAGACAGGTGTATTAAAAGGAAAAGTTGAACAAAGGCGCTGATTTTTTTAACATTATCCAGCAAGACAACAATTTGGGCAGTTCATTTTTTAATAATTGTTATGGTACCTGGTATTCAGGGAACAAGATGTCCTTGACCTTGGCTGGTGCCACATCCAGTTTGGGTGGTGCTGGTTCCCAGTATAGTCTTGACTCGTTATACTGGCTGGAAACCAGCTGTCCCTGTGCTACAATTGAGTCAGTGCCGCCTTCAAACTGAAACAGATGTCCTTCAAGTCAAATACATTTTAAAAGATTTAGATTTTGAATTGTTTATTTGTTTCAATGAAATACAAAGTTTTGATGGGTAGGAATTAGTTAAGCCCTCATTGATTAGTGTTTAATATCAGTATAAGTTTATTTAAAAAAAAACACCAATTTTGTTCTCTGTCTACACAAAAGCCTTTTAAAGTAACTGTATAAGTACTTCTGATACCTTCTTTGTGGTTTCAAGGTAATTAAGACTTCAAGCTTCCACCCATATCATTCCTTTTTCCCTTGAAGTGTGCGTTCAAAACAAAACCATTGTAATAGTAAAGCCAATCAAACTACAAACAATCACCCAATGCCCATCTATTAAACCCTTTCCTGCTCAGAAGCAATGTAAAAATGGCTTTTGCAAACAGCATAAAACCAGAACAGCCTGCGAGTAACTCGCAGTCTGTTCAGGTTTTATGCTGTCTGCTGCTCATCAGCATCTTAGGTTTGGAAATGAAGCTTTAAAACTTGAATCTATTAAGAAAGGACTTAAATTTAATTTGATTTTGTAAGGGACTTCAAATGCGTCAAAGATCGTTTCTGTGTGGTAAAGGGTTAAGCTCACCACTTGCTGGGCGCGCTGTTTCCACGCATCGAGGCTGTCGTCTGCCTCCTCCTCAACCTTCTGAAGGACCCGTCGCGCGGCAGCCGACATCCTACGCGCCTCCACATCTGAAGCAGACGCACCACTGAGGTCCGTCAATGTCTGACCAGCAGGCGTGGGACCACGGCTGCCAAACTACAAGTACAGAACAGGAACAAGTGATGTGTTGGAGAAACACTATGCCCCCTTTTGAGCAATTTTAACCCATATATTTGACCTTTGACCTTGAAGCATGACCTTGACCTTGACTTTTTACCACTCAAAATGTCCAGCTCCATGAGATACACATGCATGCCAAATATCAAGTTGCTATCTTCAATATTGCAAAAGTTATGACCAAGGTTAAAGTTTTGGGACAGACAGACAGACAGACAGACAGACAGACAGACAGACAGACAGACAGACAGACAGACAGACAGACAGACAGACCGACAGACAGACAGACAGACAGACAGACAGAATGACAGACAGACAGGCCAAAAACAATATACCCCCTCTTCTTCGAAGAAGGGGGCATAACAAGTTATCAAGTGACAGTATGTCAAACTTTGTCTTCACTCTAACAAGGAAACATCTTGGTCTTTGAGAGTGGAGATGGTTCTAATAAAGGTCATTCTTTCATAATATAGGAGCCATCACCCTGTGTTTCTAAACAAGAGGGCCATGATGGGCCTAGATTGCTCACCTGAACAATATAGCTTCTCAGCAACTTTGATAAAGAATGCTTGAGAAATGTGAATACTAGAGTGTTTACAAACCAAATGTGGACAGACGGACAGACCACGGACAAAGACCGATCCTAAAACCTCACCTAAGCAATCAGGTGAGCTAAAAAGTGTTTTTTTCACCGACTGAGCCATTTTCCAACTTGTCCGAGATATCAATAAAACCAATGTCTTGACTAAGTTTCACGATGATTAGCCAAAAAATGTGACTTCTAGAGTGTTCACAAGGATTCTCTACAGTCATATAAGAAAAACTGCCCCCCCCCCCTGGCGGCCATGTTTTTTGACCGATCGGGACCATTTTCAAACTCAACTGAGATATAAATAAAACCAATGTTTTCACAAAGTTTCATGATGATTGGGCAAAAAATGTGTCTTCTAGAGTGTTAATATGGTNCCATGTTTTTCAACAGACGGGAACCACTTTTAAACTCAACCAAGTGTTCAAGACAAACGTTTTTACAAAGTAACATGAAGATTGGGCATGAAATGTGACTTCTACAGTGTTTACAAAGTTTTTCTTTTTTTTTGACCTAGTGACCTGGTTTTTGACCCAGCATGACCAAGTTTCGAACTCGATCGAGATATCATTCGGACTAATCTTCTGACCAAGTTTCATGAAGATTGGACAAGAAATGTGGCCTCTAGAGTGTTTACAAACAAATGTGGACGTACGACGGACGGACGGACGGACAGACAGACGACGGACAAAGACCGATCCCAAAAGCTCACCTGAGCAATCAGGTGAGCTAAAAAGGTGTACAACAAATACATTACGATACAGTTTGGAACAAGCATCAATGCACCAACATCAATTATAATTTTAGTTAAGTCATTGTATCAATTTCCTTGGTATGTTTAACAAGTAAAAAGTTTCAAGAATATATTGAGAGTGCGAAATTCGGAATTTCAGCTCTTCTAACTCTTTTTTTACTGAATCTTCACCAAACATTCCAGATATGTTTGTGCCCATAAAATAGAAGTCAACTTGGATAACTAGCCAATAAAAGGCATGCCATGGGGTCCATGTGTAACGAAGGGCATATTATTTCTGTCCTTGACCTTGTTGAAACGATTAAAAAATGTAAAATTTAAGGAGCTACACAATTGATTCATAACTTAAACTTGTAATAACACAAGGACCAAGAACTCTGCAGTGCCTATAAAACCCAGCCTACCCTGTATTGTTGGTCTGGCATAGCGAAGTGAAACCTGCTGGGTGTGTGGTACTTTCTACCAACATTCACAAACTCCTCTGGCAACTGGTACTCAGTCGTCACCGTGCAAAAATGATGGACACTCTTCAAAGGACGCTTTTCTTCCTCTACGTCACCTTCCCGCTTACGTTTCTCAGCAACTGGTTTCCAAGCGGACAGGAAAGACACAGAATTTGAATGAACTGGGATTTCCGAGGACCGGAAGCCTGGTAATGGTGGGTGACGGCCTTCCAATGGTGCGGGTTTCCCTGATATTCCCACCAATTCCTCGTGGGTTACATCTGGCATGTTTAAGTCTTCCCAGGCCTGGAAAAAATTAGTTCATAAAGTAAAAAAGTGCAGTGAAATCTGAAATAAAAATGATGAACTATAAATAGTTAAGGGGTCCTTAAAATCCCCATTTCAAACTAGCTTTTACATACTTATCCACCAATTTAAGTCCAATACTACACCGTACACAGGCATATTGACAGTATTTCCCCTAATTATAGACACATATTAAAAACATGGATATTCTCTCCTTTGACTTATATTATTCTGTTATATTGATAAAATCATTAACAAAAAAATATAACCAATGCCAAAAACTATTTTTCAAATACAAGCCTATACATGTACATTACTGTTATCAATAGAGCAAATGCGTATATGGGTACTTCTTCTACATTTCATTCGTAACGATTTTACTACAACTTCTTATTTTCATGAATCTGAATAAAAGTCCCTGGAAATTTTCATGAATCTGAATAAAAGTCCCTGGACAAGCTTTTATAATTAAAAAATATTTTACTGAGCCTTGATCAAAAAGACACCTATATGGTACCCATTTAATAAATATTTTATAAAACATAATCTACTTTTTGCAAAACAAGATACTGAAAAAGATGTCATCAAAATGCCCCTTTTATCAAGCTACCTTTTGTATGTCCACCACTTCCTCCCTCTCATCGTCCGAGTCCCCAAAGTCCAGGGGCTCGACTTCAGGAGGCTTCTGAGCTGTCGAGGGGGGAACAGGGGGCACCTGAACCGCGTCCTAGGTAACCAATGGTAACACAATGAGAGGGAGAGAATCAAAACGCTGACAGCATTGTAAGACTGGTGGAAAGATGGGACAAAAATTAATGACGAAAGCTAATCAAAACACAAAAAATTAATTACTGTATGGGTGTGTAGGGATAACATTTACTGGATGTACTCCTTTTGAGATATGAAATGTGTGTTGTTGTTTTTTATCAGCGCATAAGGAATCTCTAAAATGGATTTGATGTTACTGATTTTAATTGAAGGTCACAAAAAGGTCATTGATACACAGGGTCAAGATTATGGCATTCAGGGATTGGAATTTGTAAATGCTTTATATCAATTAAGACTTTAAATTAAAGTAATAAGCAGATTTAAACATTTTCAATAATATTTTTCCAAATACAAATTTGAAATATAATTGCTGAGCAATATTAATTGCATTGAAAAAACATACGAAATCTACTTCAAAATATAATTTAAAATAGTTACAATTTACATTACAAAAAAATGCTTACTTACCATTCTTTCTTCCAAATACTTATCTGCATCCTTACGGTCTTGTTCTGCAAATAAAAGTGATGACAAATGTATGATGAATATGAAATAACCGTTTCGGCCAAGATAAGTGAAGTGACCAAAACAGTAGATGCCAATATATGCACATTCAGGAACATTAATAAAGAAATGAATGAAGATAAACTAATTTCAATAGTTGAAAGTCTGAAATGCATCAGGTTATATTTTGACTGTTACAGGCTAAAGAGAGTCAAACTGATAAAAAAAACGTACAATGCTCATTAAGATTGAACTTGTATAAATATTATTACTTTTGTTTATCACTTATACTCCTCACATCTCAATGACTTGGTCAGGTCATTATATAAATGAATTGAGACCTACCATCCGATTTATCTGTTTCTGTCTCTTCCTCAATGGTTTCTTGAAGGTCACTGTCTTTCTTCTCTGTAACCATAGAAACACATTTTGATGGTAATGTATAATCATTTGATGTTTGCAGTATTTTTATTTTATTTAGTGTATTCATTTTTATTAAATTTACATAATTTTGCTTTGCTATGGAATTGCCAGTGAATATCAGATCATATTCTATGGTTCGCTAGTCAATAACTGTTTTATTTTATGACTTATTATATGTATTTACCAGTTATCATTTTCTGAGGTTAAAAATAAAGCAAATGTTTCATAAAATTAATTAAAACCATGCCAAACAATGGTTTTTGCATGACATCCCAGCTGCTTTTACACAAACGTTTAATATTTAGAATGTGTAAAAAATCGTATCAACGGTTGCTTTAGGCCGTGGGGTTTCCCATAAAAAAAATAATTGCTTACATATTAGAACAAAAATTGACCCCCAGGGCAGAGCCAATTTGGATCCCAAGGGCATGATTTTAACAAACTTGGTAGAGGACCACCATACACTGTAACATGCCAAAGGCCAAACCTTTAGGCGGTGGGGTTTAAACAAATAAAAAAAACAAGCTTGGTGGAGGACCACTATACAATGTTATAGAGATTTTTATTTTTAAGTGCTCACTAACTTATATGGAAGGAAGACAAGAGACCCCAGGGCAGGGTCAATTTTGAACCCAGCGAGTTCTTTGACAATTGTATCAACCAATGAAACTGAGTTTATTTATAGTTCATATAATAATTTGTTTTATTTTACTTTTAATAAAAAGTGCGCTTTTGCAGTGCCATAAACTCTCCATTAAACAATAAATGAACAAAGTCTAATTCACTTGTTTAAAGATTACTTTTACATTCACTTACTGCGAAAACAAAACATTGCACTATAATTATGTCTGTAAATAATTATTAATTCAATTAAAATAATGAACTTTGCATCAAGATCACCAGGACAAACAGGAAATAAACTGAGTTTAAAGTATAATTATATTCCAAGACTTGTTACATAAGTAACATTTATTATAAATTGTATAGCCTATTATTGACTTATTGATAATGCTGTCTTACAATGTAGCAAATCATTTTATTTTGTTCATCATTCAATGTTTTATTTCACAAAAATGCTGTCAGGAATATGTTTGGTGAACAATATTTTACTGACAAAAAATTAGCTACAATAAACATGTATCATACTTTGTTTGAGGTTTTATTTTTAGTTTATTCATGTAGTAATCTATAAAAAAAATGCTACAAAATCCATTTACACATATTGTTAGAAGGCCAGCTAGCTTTTGACCCTGGGCTGTCGTTATCAAATATAACAAGACTATTGCCAAGTAATGATGTCCCCTACCAGCTCCAGCATTGTCAGATTTTTTTATTTTTTATTTTGTTTATTTGTTGCCAAAGCAACCAGAATTTTTGACATAGAAACAAAATGAAATGACGTGCATAATGTCCATATTGCCATCTGTTCATGTTTGAAGTTTCATGAAAAAATATGAAGACCTTTTAAAGTTATCGCAGGATCATGAAAAGTGTGACAGACTGACTGACTGACTGACTGACTGACTGACTGACTGACTGACTGACTGACTGACAGACAGACTGACAGACTGACAGACAGAGTGCAAACCATAAGTCCCCTCCGGTGAAACTCATGTTAGGGGACAACAAGCAAATAAGATCTAAACCTCAAGGATTTGGCAAAGGGAAGAAACCCCTTTGTGATCACAATTGTAAAGTTCATGTAAAAAACAAAGCAGAATATTAAAAAAAAAACAAAAAAAAACAACAACAATTAATTTAATTGGGAATCAATTCATATAATGACAACCCTGAGAAACTACTAGGTTATTTTCTGGTTAATATAAGGCTTGCTGCATATGAACAGAAAACACACATGTTATTTGTACAGATTTTTTTAGAACATATAAGACCAATAAAGTAGCTTCATAGGCCACATTTGGTAACACAAAAAAAAAAACATTTTTTTTTACAATTTGAATATCTTAAATTGATAATTAATAAGGAAAAATAGACTTCCGTTATAACATTTTACCCTTCAAAGTGTTTGTTTTTTCAAATACATCAGAACACAAGGCAGTAAGACAAGCATGTATGCATGTGTTTCTGTTCCAGATCATTTGGCAAGTTCAGTATTTTGAAAGACTTGCCCCATAATGTCAATCTAACTGATTTTAACTTGCCCTTGGAAATTAGGAGCAAGTGACTCAATTGGTAGATGGACAATTAATGACAAAGAAAAGACTTGTATGCCAATCATGTCACAAGTTTAACTGGCCCATAGAGAGATTTACTTGGCCAGGCCTTTTGGCAAGGGAGTAATTACAACGACTCAAAAGAATGTAATATAGATTTTGTTTACTTGTTCAGTCGAATGTTTGTTAATCCTAAGTATGAGACAAGGGGTTAATATTTGAACAATGCAGAGAAAGTCCTATACAGCTGACGGATTATACTTTGTTCTGACTGATATTAGTTATTGACATGGTCTCACCGAAAATTGGTTATTTCAAAGACTGAGAGAGATACGATAAACATTGTGATGATACCAATTAAGCTCTTATAGATTTGTATTTGCCAAGTGCTTCTGACATGTGGGTTACAACAAAGACTGGGAGAATATTATGAAATGAAAGAGCATAATTATACGCCTATGAATAAAGTTACAGTTTTTTTTGTTCAAACTAAAACTGATTTACTATTATTGTGGCCTTTCAGTGGGTCAAATTTGATTCAAACTCTGGCCGATTATTATCGTTTATTGTTATTACATGACAAACAAGTTATTTCCAAAAATGTAGGGAATGTTCCAATGTCCAAAGACGACTACGACAGATGCCTATGACATGCGTCTGATTTTAAAAGAGAGAAAAAGCACAGCGAAAAAGCACATGACATGCTTCTGATTTTAAAACAGCAAAAAAGCACAGCGAAAAAGCACATGACATGCTTCTGATGATTATAAAACAGTGAAAAAGCACAGCGGGTTAAGACATGCAGCATGTAGCATACGCCAAGGAAGCGTTTTCAATCCACCTGAGCAACTAGAGCCCAACATGGGGCTAGGGGTCGGGTCATAGGGTGTGGACGCAGCGGATGGTGGGGGCATTAGTAGCCCAAATGATTTGGCTGAATCTGAAAAAACATTGTATTGGTACATCAGGTATTTCTATATTAAGATAAATTGACCCTATAGTCTTGTGGCTTCAAGCACATTGCTAAGCATAATTTAAAGCTTGATTTATTTTCCTTTTTTCATTATTATGATCAGAAATAGAGCGTTGTGAATTTCTGCATCTTAAATATATTGATAGGTATTTAATCTGCAAAAAGGAAACATAATTATATATGAGTATGCCATTTATCCATCATGATGTATAATTCAAGCAAAACGGTCAGTCAGGCTATTTCGTCGAAGCTGAGTTTAGTCCAAAAAACATTTGTTTGGCATATGTGAAAAAATTGAATTTAAACTAGATAGTAGAAATATTCTCATTTGTCAAAAAAGAAGTAAACATTTTTGTTTCATGTGCCTAATAACAAAATATAAATTCCACTGGATAAAAAATATATCAAACGTTTTTGTATTTCAAAACTACAAACAACTTGTTTTTAACAATAAAATGTTCACACAAATTTTTGGATGTCATAAAAAATGCAATATCTGCTAGCTTTAGATAATATATACAGATTAGCAAACATAAACTTACAAAAAATATATAACTAAATTCTAATATCTAATAAATTAATAAATAAATATACATTCCGATAGATAAAGTGATTAAAAGATAAGTGTAAAAAATCCTTTCTTTAAAAAACACTAATAAGGTATAATATGCAACCTCCATCTGCTGTTTTCATATAATAATATTGTCTATAAATAAATCATGTGTTAATGATAATCCCTTAAATTTAAGTAAATTGTAGATAAGTAAACCTTCAATTTATACTCATTAACCCTTTCAGCGCTGGAACCGGATTTTGAAGGCCTTTGCAAACAGTTTGGATCCAGATGAGACGCCACAGAGCGTGGTGTCTCATCAGGATCCAAACTGTTTGCTTTTCTGATAGTGGTCTTTGTAAAAAAGTGAAGAAAATGTTGATTTTAAAAATTCAGCAGACGACATTTTAGCAGACGACAAATTTCCCAGCATGCAAAGGGTTAATAAATAACATCCTTATAATCTGTATAATAAATCTAGTTTACTAGATTTTCCTATGAGTTGCAAATAACTTTCATGGTAATAACCATCAATACCATCATGTACTGAACATGGAAAGAATTTGTAATATTTACAAATGTATGGTTTAAATGCATATAATGCCTGTTACACAATGTGATAAGACATAAAAAACTAAACAAACTAACTCTTTTATAACTCGGTGAAGCTATCAAAACAAAACACCAATTATGCATGTGAGAGGTGAATTAATTGGCATTTAATGTGTAGTACCTTATTCATTTATTTTTTTCAGACACTATTTGTTTTTGGACACAGTCAAAATTTGCCAAAATAATTGTTTAACTAACACAAATTATCATAAAAAATTACACTATTAACAAGAGGATCTTTGTTATTTTGTAAATATTATAATAATATCGTAGAATGATGCTATGTGTGCAAACATATTTTGAACCATTTTGTGACCAAGCAATTGGACAATGAAAAAAAAAGGAATAATTGCATTATTACTACTTAAGTGATATTTGAAATATTCCAAAGGCATTTAACAAAAGTTCAAACAAGAGTGCCAAACTGTCACAAGATACGCCCGTTTAAAAAAAAAAAAATAAATGCAATAAGTGACCCAGTGACCTAGTTTTTGACCGGGCATGACCCATATTCGAACTTGACCTAAATATTGTCTAGATACAACTTCTGACCAAGTTTGGTGAAGATCGGATGAAAACTATTTGAATTAGAGAGCGGACACTGCTGTGGACGCCGCCGCCGCCCGCCCGCCGCCTGCAAGGGTGAAACTATAATACGTCCGCTTTGAAAAAACGGGCGTATAAACGGGCGTATATAAATGTAACAATATAATACTACTTGTTTTTCACATGTGTCCAAAACATTTAACAATACTATTTCATGCTGTGAGGTTAATATTTCACATGTTATTATCAGGAACTAAGTGGGGAGTAAAATGTTTATTTTAATATTGAAAATAGTCTAGATTAGCAGACAATATAAGTTTACCAGGAAACTGCAAAAGGCCTGAAAATTTGGATTAGGTCATATATAACTGTACACTGAAAAGTATATGATACATGTGATAATATGGAAAATACATAATTCACAATTTTAAACAAAAAATATACAATGCACCATTCTATGATAAAAAATATAAAGTGCACCATTTTCTTAATTTAAAAAAAAATAAAAATTTTATTATATCTAAACTGACGAGATATGCAAATTTTATTAAGATAACCAATAGTTAAGCATTTAATGACTTTCATGATCTAAGCATCATGAAATAATGATCATAAAGTTTACTAAATCGTAAGTAAACATTTACTTTAATTATAAATCTATTTTATAAACAGCTAATAAATGACTGTTTTGTAGGCACTGGAAAAGTTGACGTACATAAATTGATATGCATGAAAAATATGATGTTCCTTCAAATATGTAGAACTACAAAATGGTAATGGTATAAAGCATAACATTTAATGCAATTGTAATAATTCAAATCAGGAAATATATTTTATATAATTGTATATTGTATTTGAGTAAAACATTCAAGACGCTAAGCATTATGACATGCATATATGGGGAGTTTGCAAAGCCAATTCATGATAAAGTACATTATTTAATAATTTATATTTAACATAAATGTACCTGGCTCTGTGAAAAGGTTTTTTATGCATGTGCCTAAAGTGTCGTCTCAGATTAGCCTGTGCAGTTCGCACAGGCTAATCAGGGCCGACACTTTCCGTCTTAACTGGATTTTTGACAAGAACATCTTCCTTTTAACCAAAAAATATCATAAAAGCGGAAATTGTCGTCCCTGATTAGCCTGCACGGACTGCACAGGCTTATCTGGGAAGAAACTTTGCGCACATGCATAAAACCCCTCTTTCTCAGAGCGCATCTCAAATTCTTTCAAGCTGCTTCCATAAATAAACTGATCACCAATTTTTCTTTTTTACACGCATTATGTTGTTCAATTTATCAAATCTTACTTTTGACTTAAATGTTTCCTGAAAATATTGTCTAAGCAATTACTATATGCTTCAATAAAGGGTTACACTTCAATAAAACATGATTCAAAATTATGAAACTATCTGACCTGGTCTGTCCTCTTGAGTGGCCTCACCAGCTGTGAAATAGAATCAAGTGCAAAGTGAAAAAACAATAAAATTACAAGGCTTAAATGTAAAACAAGTTTACCGGTATGTTTTGGGTTAAGGCTAATTAAGTGTCTCTGTTGTTCACCGTTTTTAACAGCTAGTATTTTACTCACATCACTGCAGTGAGTTAACCTTAAAGCTACTCACACTTTACCTGGGCAAGCTTAGCAAATCTTAACCCTTTGAGTGCTGGAACCGGATTTTGAAGGCCTTTGCAAACAGTTTGGATCCAGATGAGACGCCACAGAACGTGGCGTCTCATCAGGATCCAAACTGTTTGCTATTCTGATAGTATTCTTTGAAAAAAAATGAAGAAAATGCTGATTTAAGAAATTCAGCAGACGACATTTTAGCAGACGACAAATTTCCCAGCATGCAAAGGGTTAACCTATTACCAGTAATAAGTGCACAAAGATACTAATTTATCAGCAGCCAGTAACCTGAATCAGGTACAGGGAGACATTAACGTTCACATTTTGGCAAATTCACGAAATTGGAAAAAATTGTTTAAGATTTGCAAATTTTCATTGTAGTAATGGATTTTGCAAGGAAACAATAATACTGAACACTTACCATGCTCTAAAATACCCTTTTTATGCATCTTTTATAGATTTAACAACATGAAAAGTATCAAGCATTAAAAACGCGAAACGATTGAATAATTTGGAGAGTTCTGTTCTTATCGTTATATTTTGTGACAATTAGCATGGACGACCAAGTGGTCGGTGGTTCGAGCCCAGGGGAGGTTAATTAACTTTTTTTATTTCTTCTTTTAATTTTATTCTTGCTTTATAGTGGAGCTCTTTAGTTCCGTTGTTTTTATTTATCAATTTAAAGCATTTAATGACACATTTCAAAACATGCCGAAATCTGTAAACAAGTCCCTTTAATGTTTAAGTTGACAAAATATTGTGTACAGCTATTGAACAATAGTCAAATCAAATTTGTTGATAAAAATCGTCAGACCTTTTTGTATGATAAATACGATTTGAAACAAGAGCTTGTCACAAAAGTGACCAACAATACCTCTCTAGGTCACATGTTGAAATATGAAGCAGGTTGATAAAGCGCTAGAAATGTGTCAGAAGATCATTCCCCTGCTACATGTCACTGGGCATCTAAGAAACAAGTCTTGTGTGTTCCACACAATTTGAACATTAAAAACAGCGTATTTTATACCAGTTCTTTTAACTATTTGCTAATCATGTAGCCTAATTAAAAATTGTGACATTGACCTTTAAGGGAACACTATAGTTGATGAATACAACATGTCATCTTGAAATAATGAAAGATTTTGCTATAAAAAAATAGACCTGACGGTCACATGAACATCTACTATCACTATAACCATATAAAGATTACAGACAAACTTCAAGCGTCCAATGTGACCTTAACCTTAAATCAATCAACATGGTTGTTGCTGGCTTAAATGATGATAATTTGTGCACATTTATTGCAAAATCACATAATGCACATCAAAGGTATGGGCCGGAAAGAAAAATGTTTTTTAACTAAATCCTTATGAGGAATATACCAACACTACACGTGTTTGCTGTGACCTTGACCTTTGAGGGAGCAACAAGGTTTTGGACAGGACACTTTGTCATGATATGATGATTTGTATTTATTTTGAAATCCCAATACGCATGGGCTGGAAACCAACATGAACTTTCACAATATCCATATGAGGAATTAGTGAAAACTTAATTTTTACCTGTGACCTTGACCTTGAAGTTAATAACATTTTAATTTCACGCAACACATTGAATTGATATTTTGATTATTAGTACCAGTTTATTTTGAAATCCCATAATACACAACAAAGATATTGACCAGACATGTACTTTGACTATAGCCATATAAAGAAATTGCACAAACTCCAAGAGACCACTGTTACCTTGACCTTTGAGCAAGTAATATGGCTGTTGCATGCAAAACATGTCTGATATGATGATCATTTGTTGCAATTTATTTTTAAATCCCAAAATAAAAAACAAAGTTATGGACTGGAAACGAAGACGTACTTTCACTCCATATAAAGAATATGCGAAAACTTAAAGTGTCTACTGTGACCTTAACCTTGCAGACAGCAACATAATTTTGCACCCAACAGATTGTCATAATATCCCTTTGAGCGCTGGAACCGGATTTTGAAGGCCTTTGCAAACAGTTTGGATCCAGATGAGACGCCACAGAACGTGGCGTCTCATCAGGATCCAAACTGTTTGCTATTCTGATAGTATTCTTTGTAAAAAAATCAAAGAAAATGCTAATTTTCGAAATTTAGCAGACAACATTTTAGCAGACGACAAATTTCCCAGCATGCAAAGGGATATGATGATCATTTGTGCAAATTTATTTCAAAATCCTATGATGCAGGACAAAGAAACGGGCCAGACACCAACATGAAGTTTCACTACATCCATAAAAGAAATATACGAAAACTCCAAAGCGTCCAGTGTAACCAAGCAACACTTTTTTTTGCATGCAACTTGTCATCTTAATATGATGATCATTTGAACCAATTTATTTTGAAAATTCACGATGCACGATTTCACTAAAGCAATTATGAATATGCAAGAACTGGATATTGATTTGGATATTTAGCTTTTATGTAAGTATTTAAATACAATAGCTCAATTTGTTATTGAGTAATTGAGCGGAAACAATTTATCTATATTAAGTTACAGTGACCTTGCCCCATTCTGCAATCTCAAATGAAGTTTTGAATTGATGGAACGTCTCTACGCATGTAGCGGCATAACAATATCTGAATTGTCTTTTTTAAGAAACACTTGCATGGCCTTGACCTGAAGCATACTACATGCAACCTAGCAAGGAGTGACACACAGACAAACGTCATGACAGACAGACATCTGACAGACATACACTGCGATTCCAGTATATCCTCCTTTACTTTGTAATCAGAGGTAAAGCAAGGCAAGAAACTCAATGCAATTAACTTAGAAAAGTTAACCTACACATGAGTCTCTGTTACATGGCATTTGATTACCTTTCCATCTATTAAGTGTTGAACACCCAAAGCTAATAGACTTATCCCCAGAATGGCTAGAATAAAAAAAACTCACTCATCTGAAGGTACAAACAATTTAAACGTGCTGACACCATACAAATGGTTTTGTTATTCAAATTTTACTTGGTCAGCTTGTTTTGTACTTCAAGATAAGCGAGGTTTTCCAAAATCTAGCGGATTCTGGTGCAAGTCTCTCCACAATCTGTGAAACTGATGGACACATGTGGTCACTTTCTGCCAAATAAATCAAGTGTGCCTTCACTTACTGTTCTCTTAAAGGTCGCCATGGCGTAGTGGATATGGTGTCCGCCTAGCAACCAGACGGGTCAAGGGATCGTTCCCAACTGTGGGAGCATTCTTTAGATCTACCCCATAGACATCAAGCACTGGTTCTAGTCCCAGGAAACGTACTTAAGAGCGTTTCAAATCCGCCTTAAGCTTTCGATGCAATCAAGCTAAAATAAATAGGTTTAAACTAAAATGTACTTACTGTTTACGCTGGACCGCGACATAACTCTATCCATGATCTCTTGAATTTTGCGATCTGCCTCAGACTGCCTGAAATTGCAGGATTGCAGTAGTGGTCATCAACAATGAAACAAGTGAGTCTCTTTCTGGAAAAACTGGGCTCAATGCATGTGCGTAAAGTGTTGTCCCAGATTAGCCTGTGCAGTTTTCGTTTGGAAGAGACTCCACATATATAAATGAAAAATTACATTAAAAAAAACAGTAACTATACTGCACGTATGAAACTTATCAAACATGCCTTAAGTTCAGTATTCCAAGAAGGCGGCTCAAATGTCCAACTCAAAATTAAAAAAAACAAACCAATTTAATTTAAGTCTGTTAATTTTATGCATAGCCTTATAGTGCAGTAAATTGAATACGATTAGCAGTTTCCCCAGTCCTTTTAGGTCAACTAACAGTTTCATAATAATTACACAAAATTCTAACACAACTCGCAGCTTGTTTTCTAAAGACAAGTATGAAAACCAAGTGTGGATTAGTGTGCAATAATTATGGGTGAAGCCTAATTTTTCAAAATAGTTCTGAAGAATACCGGCTACAAACTTGTGATTGAATTCATATGCATTTTTACCATTATTGTGGGTTACTAATTGACACCCAACAAAAATAAGAGAATAAATTATACATACTGGTTATTACAAATGTTTTATAAGGTTTAAGATAACTCCACTTAATGTACGGTTAAGAACTATATTAATATATAATATAATAAGACTCTTGTGATTTCTGAAAATGATGATGCTTATAACTCTTATATTAACAAACATTGAATATATAATAAACTATAATTACTTAAGTCTGACCAAGATAAAGTGGCAGGCCCCAAAAGGTGACAGTTTTAAAACATAAACTTTACCAGTCAAGCTATGAACCCGATTTTTTTTTATATAATGGTTTTTAATTTATTGAAGCAATTTGTTTTAGAAGTGCCGTAGTAAAACATGGGGCTATGGATGAAGGAAAATATTTGTTTAATGTTTTAAAATCGCAAGATTTGAATCCATCTAGCTTCCAATAATTTTAATAATATGAAGGGTTAATCTTTACTTAAAATTGGTAAATATTAGGATTTCATGCTTATTTCAAACATAGTATTATTATTAAAGTACTTCATATCATAAATTCATTTAAGAAAACAATGACACAGATACAGCCGGTGAAATGTTTTGTGTTTTTAGGAATGAATCCTGATGCACACATATGTATTTAATGATAAACATTAGAGATAAAAAGTATATATTAAAAAAGAACACACAAATATTTAATAAACAAATAAATATTCAATTAAACATAAAATATGTTTACACAAGTTGTGGGTTTAAATTCAAGTCTAATGAAGAAAAATATATTTTCTGATGAAGCAGCCTTCCATTATACTAACTGAACCATTTCCAAGGTTGTGTTGAGTTTTTAAAGTAAATAATATTCATTTTCTTCAATGTCACTGGTGTTTATTTACTGTTACTATTTATAGGCCGCCTAATTAATTGCAGTTGTATTAAAACACACAAAAATTGTTCCTAAACTAAAATATGTAATGGTATTATTGATTAACTCACTCGATGCTCACTCAATGCTAAGGTGTTCTAAAACATACAAAACTGGCATGCATTGCAATACAAGAGTGGGGAAAACTCAAATGCAAAATAGAGTCATTTGCTAACACATGCTAAACACTGTCAATTTTCAAACTAACAACAAACTAGAATGTGTTCAGTTGAATTAAACGGACAATTGCGTATATTACATGATAGTCCATTAAAACATGCAAGAACAATTACAAAAACACAGTCCCTTTGCATAAGTCACAAGCATTTAATGCTGAACAAATACAGCACATAGCCAATAAACTTTTCATATTGCCAGAAGTGTATTAAACTTATACCCAAACATAATAATTGTTCTTCCTTTGTTGGCATAAATTTCACTTAGGTTAAATCCTTAAGGCTTAAGAACTTGACAGTAACCAGTCAGGTTTTAAAACATCCATTAATACAAATGAACACACTATCTTCTATTTTTATTTAACACTTGCAAAAGTAGTTCCAAAACACATAGAAATACAATAGCAAAAGTATTTCCAGAAAAACGCGGATATTTTGGGTAATTACAGTTATTTACTGTTTAGTTTAAACTTATTTATTTTAGCTTGATTGCATAGAATGCCTAAGGCTTATTTAAAACGCTCACAAGTCTGTTTCCTGGGACTCGAATCAGTTCTTGATATCTAAGGGGGAGATCTAAAGAACGCTCCCACAGTGGGGATTGAACCCGTGACATATCCACTACGACCTTAAGTTATGCACTGTGTGTAAATAGTCTGGACATAAAAATACATTAGGCACAAAAAAATCAATTTGAAGGGGTGTAATAATTTTATATTTTTTTCTGCCCAAACAATTTAAAGAAAAGCATTACAACAAAAGGATTGCACATTGAATTATATCTCAAACTTTTCTACCCCTCATAGCATAAAATGTTTAACTTTGGAATATTATGTCAGTGTCTGCAAAACTCCCAAATCCATTATTGATGGGTGCGGAAATATAAAAATTATTTTCTTTTCAATTACCAAGTTCATTACAAAATTTTACATATCCACAAGCAACGGGCAAGTGTCTCAACAGCATATATAGTTGTTATTTCAGACTTTCCAGATACCCAGAAATTGTTTTAATCAAATTATAGAACATAATACAATGAATTGTGATACTAAAATTTTAGCTTTTAATATCCTGAAACTGAACTGTGGAGAAAAACACAAGAAAATTTACTTGTCCAACAGTAAAATTACTTCGTCTGGCAAGTAAGGCAAAGGATTTCCACAACCCTGACCTTACCCGATCACAAGGTCTAGAAATATCTTACAATTATTAAATTTTTCTGGCAACTCAGATCTAGTCACTTGTGCAAAGGCTGAACATGAAACTATGCACTAGTAAGTACATATCAGGGTTTCCACCAGGTCAATATGGGGAGTCACTGCTGACATCCCAGAGTAAAAAGAAGACGTCTGATGACATCATTTAACTGCTGCAACATTTCTGAATCATCCAGTAAAGGTATGCCATAAATATGACTCAATTACATGTGAAAGTTAAACAAATGGTGGCACATATGTTTAACCATACCTCAAATTGCACAAAAAAGGTTCCTAAATTCAAAAACTCTTATCAAATTGGGGATTTGGGGATTGGATACAGCTCCCAGGGACACCTCATTGGGGCCAGAGATCCCTTCAACTGTTTGCTGGGGGAAACCCTGACAACTATGAACTAAAGTCATCACTCTGCAATATGCACACTGTTAGACTGGGAAGTCGGGGTAACTAACAACAACAACTCTGTGAGGTACTTACTTTTGCGAACTAAAAACATTAAAAAGAGATTTTATACAATACATTATATTTTACAGTCAATATATTCAGATAAATTGGGACTTGTTAAGAGTTTGGCATAATGAAAATTGAAAAAATTGGAACAGATTTAAAAAATAATGAATGCATTATATACTCTTCAGACAAACAAAACAACACTCCTGACTGTAAAAAAACGTTAAAAATATTAGCTTGTTTATTAGTTAGTGACAAGAAATTTCAATAAATATACTCATTAGACAGGACATATTGAAACACAGACCATAAAATCGAAAAACCATAAATACAATATTCATTTTATAATTTACTTCTAAAATATTAACAAATCAAAATGGTACAATATAAATTTTCAATAAAAATATTAGATTAAAATATAAAAATTATGATTTACAAAGAAAAAAAACATTAAAAAAAATGAGCCTCGCTCTGTGAAAAGGGTGATTAATGCATGTGCTTAAAGTGTAGTCCCAGATTACCATGCGCAGTTCCCACAGGCTTATCAGGGATGACACTTTCCACTTATATTTTATTTTTCGTTTAAAAGAAGACTCTTCTTGACGAAAATCCAGTTTATGCGGAAAGTGTCGTCCCTTATTAGCCTTTGCAGACTTCACAGGTTAATCTGGAACAACACATTACACACATGCATTAAACCCCCTTTTCACAGAGCGCGTCTCAAATGCAACTTACTGGCCGGCTCGTGATTGACTCCGTAGTGAGGCAATAATTTCGTCGACGGTTCGCTCTGTACGTTGTCCCGGGTCCTTGGCATCATCTGCATTCTTCTTTCCCTTCTCACCTGAAATACATCATATGTGCCTTGCTCTGAGAAAAGGGAATTTCATGCATGTGCGTAAAGTGTCATCCCAGATTAGGCTGTGCAGTCCACACAGGCTAATCAGGGGCGACACTTTCCGCCAGAACTGGATTTTTTGCTAATAAGAGACTTTCTTTAAACGAAAAATAACCTAAAAGCGGAAAGTGTCATCCCTGATTAGCCTGCGCCGACTGCAAAGGCTTATCTGGGACGACACTTAACGTACATGCATTAAACCCCCTTTTCACAGAGCAAGGCTCATATGTTTTGGTTTCGGTACATTATTATTGATGAGTGATCAGAGAAAATATGATTTTAACAAGTGAAGATATTTATTTTCTATGAATAGAAGGGGATACACAATCGATAAACTACCGAAACAAAAACAAGTCCAGTTGTTGATGTTAACATGAAAAACACAAACCTTTTCCCTTTTTGGCATCTCTCTTGATGTCCGACCCTCGTCTCCGTGGCGACTTTCTCATCTTGTGAACAGGTTCAGCGCCAGGGGAGGCAATCTTCTTGGCTTCCTCTAGCATGTCTTGAACTGACTTTGCCTTTAAAATAATTTGTTGATGTCACGTTTTTGTTTTACAAAAGAATATGTTCATTCGCGATAATGAGAAATCATGGTAACCACTGAAATATAAAGGTAAACATTTCATATTTTTCAGAACAGATTTTCCTTTATTCCTATTTGCAAACGAACGATAAAATTATAAAAAAAATGGCATAAAGATTTTGATTTGATAAAAATACATTTTTAATATCACCCCTGTCCATTTTTAGCATATTTTACTGTACTTTTTGATATTCATGTCTCTAAGCCACTCAGTTATACATGACTAAACCTGTAACTTTCCTCCAATTAAGTGATTAACAAGTTGTCAATAAATTAAATGACAACAATTAATGAATGCTAATTATTTCAATAGGATGTGTTAGTAATGATCTAGGATCACAAAAGAGGGTGCTTAACCCTTTGCATGCTGGGAAATTTGTTGTCTGCTGAAATGTTGTCTGCTAAATTTCTAAAATTAGCATTTTCTTCGATTTTTTTCAAAGAATACTATCAGAATAGCAAACAGTTTGGATCCTGATGAGATGCCACGTTCTGTGCCCAAACTGTTTGCAAAGGCCTTCAAAATCCGGTTCCAGTGCTCAAAGGCTTAAAAGGGGAACGATGGAAAGCCATCCTTCCCTGATGATATTTTCCAAGAATTGTCTTAATCCTGGGAATTTCCTGGACTAAGACTTATATTTAACTTTTTAAGAATAACCTATTTATTAACCTTTCAAAAATAAAAACAATATATAAATGTCCACAAAATTTCTTTCATTGTTTTTTGTTGACCTGCCCAGAGAGACGTCAGGGGATAGAAAACAGAAGAAGAACACTACCCTTTTAGCGCTGGAACCGAATTTAAAAGGCCTTTGCAAACAGTTTGGATCCAGATGAGATGCCACAAAACGTGGCGTCTCATCAGGATCCAAACTGTTTGCTATTCTGAAAATATTCTTTGAAAAAATATCAAAGAAAATGCTTATTTTAGAAATTCAGCAGACAGCATTTTAGCAGACGACAAATTTCCCAGCATGCAAAGGGTTAACACCCTTCTGTTTTGCTCTAGATCTTTTTCAAGCACTACAAACACTTTATAATTGAATACCGCTTCTGAAATGGCGCCACTCTTTCGTCCCTCGTCTCCCGCGGTTGGAATCACAAGCTCTACGCCACTGTGCTCTCGCACGGCCGTCATGACATCTTCAAGGTCACGGTCAATGTCAGCGATGGCTGCGGCGTATCTATCGTACACTTTTGCGTCCGGAAGAACAATCTCTTCGCTTTGTAGTGAGTCTGCAACACTTCTAGCACCACTTCTAACTGTAAAAGGATTAACAGAAATACAGTACTGTATCTGGTTGAAAAAGATCCCCAAAATGTAACCCAAGAATGATTGCAGCAACCAACAGGTTAAAACGTCATCCATTTCACCGATGAGATGAGACATGTTGTCAAACTACACAAACGTTTATTCATCATTAATTTACTCTATACATTTATATATACTGATACATCAAACAACATCACTGATTTTCTAATATAAAATAAAAAATAATGATTGTTTAACTACTCTACCCAAGAAACTGAGTGAAGCATAGCAAGATATAGCTCTCAATGATTTGAAATTGTTTTGTGCTATCCGAAACAATATAGACCAATCATGCAAGAAATGGAACAATTTCACATCAGTATCATGAATCTATCAATAACCAAATCATAACATCTAAAAATAACCAAATCATTTAACCTAACAATAACCAAATCATTGCATCTATCAATAACCAAATCATTGCATCTATATGTAGCAATAACCAACTTATTGCATCTACCAATAACCAAATGATTGCATCTACCAATAACCAAATCATTGCATCTAAAAATAACCAAATAATGTCATCTACCAATAACCAAATCATTGCATCTAATAATAACCAAATCATTGCATCAAACAGTAACCAAACAATTGCATCTAACCATAACCAAATTATTGCATCTAACAATAACCAAATCATTGCATTTAACAATAACCAAAATCTTCACATCAAACAATAACCAAATCATTGCATCACACAATAACCAAATCATTGCATAGTACAATTACCAAATCATTGCATCTAACAATAACAAAATAATTGCATCTAAAAATAACCAAATTATTGCATCTAACAATAACCAAATCATTGCATCAAACAATAACCAAATCATTGCATCAAACAATAACCAAATCATTGCATCTAACAATAACCAAATAATTGCATCTAACAATAACCAAATAATTGCATCTAAAAATAACCAAATCATTAACATCTAACAATAACCAAAATATTGCATCAAACAATAACCAAATCATTGCATCTAACAATAACCAAATCATTGCATCTAACAATAACCAAATCATTGCATCTCACAACAACCAAATCATTGCATCTACCAATAACCAAATCATTGCATCTACCAATAACAAAATCATTGAATCTAACAATAACCAAATTATTGAATCTAAAAATAACCAAATCATTGAATCTAACAATTACCAAATCATGGCATCTACCAATAACCAAATCATTGCCATTCTGATGTGTGGCTATTGAAAAACACTGACAAGCACTATCATGGCTACGTTCTGACACATCTGAACTTGAACTACCTTTATCCACTTTCTTCAAACCTAAATGAATCCCAAGCATTCACCTCTCAAACTTTGCTTACAGGGGTTCATGTAAGAATTTAACATCCATATAATATTGCCAGAGTTTAGGTTGCTTCAACATAAACTTGCAGCCCCCCAAACCCCCTATTTTTTACCGAACAGTAAAATATATTTTTAAAAAAAATCATGTTTTCTTTAATATTTTCAAGCAATGTATAAAACAACTAATAACTGTTTTGATTTTCTGATAATCATCAAAAAATAAGTCATTTTTTTTAAACTTCAGTAAAGAACTTCATAAAACAGCATTTACAAACTTCAAAGACCTGCATTTACGATGTTTTTCATTTTATATTTTTATTTTTCAAGATGAAGAGTTATACAAGTCACAGTCACTAGACTATCATCTGTATTCTGCAGCCAAGAATGTTTTCATAAGGTTGGGAAAGTTTGTTTTTTGGTGATTCTTTATTTTATTAGTTTTGCATATTAAAATTATTTGCTTTCAGAATTCTGGATCATTACATAACCACTGACATGCTGGACACACTGCGAACCAGAATTCAGTTTAATTGGTGGCTAACATGCAAAGGGCCAAGCTAAATCAATTTTACATTTGAATTTCAAAACATTAACTCAGATGTGTTAAATATTTGCAGAAGTTAGATGTTCTAGAATTGTCACTGTGATAATTTAGATTAACTCGCCCATCAAGCCACCTTTTTTTGGAAAATCGCACACATTTTAATCACACGCAGTGAAGTGGGTGTCCGCTTAAATAAACCCCTATATTATTATTTCCTATTCAAATAACCAATAAAGTTCATACCTCCCCGGACCCTTCTCTTCAGAGTTGACTTGGGCGCCTGTTTTGGCGGTCGTACAGCCATGGCAACTTTCCTCGACGTTCCCTCGGAGCCCAGGATTGCGGGCTTCTTCCGCGGCACTTCCTCGTCCTCATGGCCGGGTTCCAGGGGCAGGTTTGCCTCGTTTGGGGTACAGGGTGTGTCGGACCGCACAATGTTTGCCTTAAAAACAGACGATTCTCATACTGTGGATTAATTTTATTTTGTTCACATAAAATTATGTGGCCTCTTAAAATCATGCATTTTAGATTCATCTAAAATGTTTGAATTTGTTTATTAATTTATGTTATAAGACATAAAACATAAACATTCTTTGATTATTTTTTTTTTCACTACGCCCGTAATGGATATAAATTACTGGTTGCCATTTTGCCTGGGGCAAGTAGATTTAGGCAACTTAATTACTCCGGGCAATAAACTACATGTAGCTTTAAAATAAAAATCCCTTATTGATAACAAATAAAACCATGAAGATTCATGACTTAATCACAAAGCAGTTTTCATGTAAACAATTTTCTATTGTTATCTCATTTTATATGACAAGTATGGTTCTTGCAGGTTCTGGGCTCAAAACTTTTTTTCTGGGCAACAAAAGTAATAGAGATTTTTGTCTTTCTGGACAACCAATAGTACAATGTTAGTTCCCTGTTTCATGGTTGAGCTGACCTATAAAAATCCACAAAAATTAGTATCTTGACCTACAATATTGGTTTGAAAGTAATAATTTAAAAATTCCTTTGGTTTCAGACGTCTTCAGACGTCCGTAAAGATTCCCTGGTTCAATCACCCCTCTGAGAGATTTTTTAAGATATTCCTGAAAACATCAAGTACTGGTTCTACCCAGAAGACAGACTCAAAAGAGTCTAAACAAGAACTAGACTCTCAGTGCAATCAAGCTTAAATGTATAGATTTAAACCTATCTCATATGAGCCTCACTCTGTGAAAAGGGGGTTTAATGCATGTGCGTAAAGTGTCGTCCCAGATTAGCTTGTGCAGTGTGCACAGGCTAATCAGGTACGAAACTTTCCGTTTCATTTTGTTTTTCATTTAAAGGAAGACTGTTCTTAGCGAAAATCCAGTTAAGGCAGAAAGTCTTGTCCCCAATTAGCCTGTGCGGACTGCACAGGCTAATCTGGGACGATACTTAACGGCTTTTTTTATGCACATGCATTAAACCCCCTTTTTCACAGAGCGAGGCTCATATCAAAGTTCTACCATAGAAGGCATGCACATGTACAGGTACCTCTTCTATTTCATTTAGAGCCAAGTCCCCCCCCTCTTTCACGGGTATTCCTTCCATGATCACCTTCAACGTATTCACCTCGGAGCTGCAATATTGAGTGGCGTTCTGAGAAAACGGCATAATGCATGTGCGTAAAGTGTCGTCCCAGATTAGCCTGTGCAGTCCGCACAGGCTAATCCAGGACATCACTTTCTGCCTAAACTGGATTTTCGCTAAGAAGAGACACCATTTAAACAAAAAATTCCATAAAAGCGGAAATTGTCGTCCCTGATTAGCCTGTGCGGACTGCAAAGGCTAATCTGGGATGACAATTTACGCACAAGCATTATGCCCAGTTTTCTCAGAACACGACACAATTTACAAACACAAAGCAACATTTAGTGAATTATATGCATTATGATCAACAAGCATTTATGCACATAATTTGTATTCTGTATTCTTTAAACAGATTATTATTTTTAAAATGCCATATTTTCTATTTTTTCCCTCCTAACAATGTTCTATATAATAGGGCATATAATAAAAAAAATCTGAAAATCAAGAACAGGCGTATGACTTCATGTACGGATATGTCATGAAAATTACTGTGATCGCGTGACTACTGTTATTTTGAAAATAATTGTAAAGCGGTTAAAATTAAAAGTCGCATGTACAAAACATTTTGAAGAAAAAAAAAACTTTGCAGAAATTATCAAAATATCTTTAAACACAGACATACATTTAAAACAGTAATATTGGAGTGCTATTGTTTATATTAAGAAAATCACAATCTGATGCGTCATCATGAATGATAAAAACAACCTTTTCCTTGTTGGCAAAACTCCAAGTGAGGTCACCTTAGCTTCCCGCATAACTGAAATAATCATTATAAGTTTCGTGCAAAACAAAATACAACAAAACTTTACTGCTGAGGAAATGGGGAAAAAATCATGATCAATATGCACTTATTACAAAATAATATTCAAGTACATGTGTTTTCATTGTTTATGTTGCTTATAAGCTGTCAAGAATTTCTAAATATTTTTTATTGGAAAAGGCGGCTTAAGTCTCTTATTTAATTTGTCAAAATTACAACTTAAAATTAACGTTAAAAACTTAATAATAATATCATTACTAAATGTGCCATTTTGTGTGATTATTTAAGCAATTATTTTGGAATTTAAAGTTATCTCTCTTTAAAACATTATTAATGCAGCCTTTATGACAATATGAAAATAATTATAAGCTTCAGCTCATCTTGGTAAAACAGACTTCAGAACTTTTGAGAAATCAGGCCCAAATGTAAAATAAATGACACACTAAGATGACTGAGGTAACATGGCTACATTGCACTATTCCATGCATGTAACAACAAGTTACCTCAGAAAATAGTCCCACCTCACGTAGTTTTAGTTACTTGGACATTTAATAATATTCAACAAGAAATGTGTCCATAAATAATTTCGGCAAAGATGCCCCTCATTCCACTTTTGTCTAACCCTTTGCATGCTGGGAAATTTGTCGTCTGCTAAAATGTCGTCTGCTGAATTTCTAAAATATAGCATTTTCTTTTTTCTTTTTTCAAAGAATACTATCAGAATAGCAAACAGTTTGGATCCTGATGAGACGCCACGTTCTGTGGCTTCTCATCTGGATCCAAACTGTTTGCAAAGGCCTTTAAAATTCGGTTCCAGCGCTCAAAGGGCTAAAAACGCCACATACAGTAACATAACAAAACTCAGCCTTGATCTGAAAATCATGCAGGTAGACTCACAAACCAAAAATCAGGTAAGTATCTGAAAGAGTTTGCAGAAAATTCTGTAAAAGTTTTATTTAAGAGAATTGTTAAGTCTAAGGCCCGTTACTTCATCAAAAATCAATGGGCCGGAGAAAAAAATAATTGAACTTGGTATGTAGGTTATGTAGGTAGACTCACACACCAAAAAATAAGGTCAATATCTGAAAGCGTTTCAGAAAAAAAAAACATTTGGAAAAGTATTATTTAAAAGTTAAAACCTAAGTCAAAGGCAAGTAACCTTGTCAAAGGTCAATGGACCAGATCGATACTCAAACTTGAAATGTAAGTCATGTAGATAGACTCACACACCAAACATCAGGTAAATATCTACAGGTGTTAGGCAAAAAAGGGCGAAAACTGTAGATAACGTTTCAATATCAAAGGCCCATTACTTTGCCAACAAATTCGTTGAATTGATATCCCCCGCCACATACATTTTGTTAAAGGATGGGTGCAAATCGGACGGATGAACATACTGACAGATGGACGGACGGACAACACCAATTCCTTTGGCGGGGGATAATTATGAGAGAAGGAAGGACAGACAAGTCAGCGACTATATGCTCTCCCTTGTTGGAGCACAAAATCTCTAACCTGTAATTTCTAAGTACAAAGATGTATACATATTTCTGGAAAAAATGCTTGTCAGTTTAGGGGTTTAGCGTACGATCATACATGAAGCATTTGTGTAACCTTGACCCTTGATGTGAATTGTATGACCTTACATGAAGTATATTGCGTGACATTGACCTTAACCCTAGACATGAACCTTGACCTTAACCCTAGACATGAATACATATGACACACAGCAAGGAAGAAGATGGAGAAGAATTATGGAAGGTTATTACAGAATCCACTGATGCATAGTAAAATAATGGCTAAATAATAAATATTTCTACAAATGTGTGACCTTTGATGTGTGACCTTGACTTTGGTCAAAAACACATAGGTCTTGCACTGCCTGATAATTGAGAACAATTACATCAGGACATTTTGAGAACCCATTTTAGTATGGTAGAATCCTTACCAAATAAGGCATATCAAAATGTGTGATTTGACCTTTGTGTGTGACTTTGACCATGACCCTAGCAACCTGGATCTTAAATTTGACACTCAGCTAGATAATGGAGAACAATTGTGGACAGTTATTACAGGTTCCCTTGATGTATAGTAAAATAATGACTAAATAATGAATAATTCATCAAATTTGTGACCTTTGACCTCAATGTGTGACCTTGACTTTAGCACCTAGGGTTATGGGTGTTGAATGTGAAGCACCCCCAGATGATTGAGAACAACTATGGCAAGTTTGATGGCTCTGGCTCATGTGTTAATGGAGATAAAGCTCTTAGCTTATATAAAAAAGCATTTTTTAAAGATACAAAGGGCCATAACTCCGTTATTAACAGATGGTGTACAATGCCATCTGGCGTGCATCATCCTCTTATCCATATATACTCATACCAAGTTTCAATGAAATCCGCCAAAGCACTTCCAAGATATGGCTCCGGACACAAAAAGCTTATCTTAAAAAGCATTTTTTCAAGATACAAATGGCCATAACTCCGTTATTAACAGATGGTGTAAAATGCCATTTGGCGTGCATCATCTTCTTATCCATATATATACTCATACCAAGTTTCAATGAAATCCGCCACAGCACTTCCAAGATATGGCTCCGGGCACAAAAGTGCCGAACGGACGGAAGGACGGACAACGCCAAAACAATATCCCTCTGCCTATGGCGGGGGACAATGGAACTGAACAAAACTCAAACTTGATCTGTAACTCATGCAGGTAGACTCACATACCAAAAATCAGGTAAATATCTCGAAACGTTAAGGAAAAAACTCTGGAAACAGAATGCTGGAGGAACAGAGTTACTGAGGGACAGTCCGACTGCTATATGCCATCCTACCGGGGGAATAAAAAGGCAGCAAATAGTAGTAGACAATTCAATGTTCCCACATTTATATTAAAACAGCCATTTATTATTTACCTCTATGTTTTTAGTCCTAAAAATCAACTCTAATTTAAATCTCCACAAACTCGTCCATGTTAAGAAACATCATGATTAATTTTTGCCCAATCATTATAATTTCACAATTTATATTTGTTACTTGGTATCTAATGCCATTTAGTTATTTTTGATTCTTTTTAAAATCCTCATAAAATGAAACTGTGTCCATGCGGCGCACAAACACAGTTTAAACATACAGTTAAAATGATAAAACTACAATCACTGTAAATGAAAAAGTCATGAAAAAATGCTTTTTAAACTTGAAGTATAGATAAAATATTACATGTAACAAGAATAAATTCAGATCATGAAGTGAATAGTTTTGTTTGAGAAAATCACCAAAATGATGTCCATTCCCAGTTTGATGTCTTATTCCAAATTCACATAATACAGTGTTTAAGACATAACAATGATCTGTTTCAGGTCAAAAGTTATATGACTAATTCAATAAAATCTTCTGAAGTCCGGAAATTTTAAATGGTTGATTGGAAACTCTGAACAAACAATTTGTGTATGATGCAGCAATACAATGGTTCTGATTTTGATAAAGTATACCCTGCGTTGTGACAGTGTTTTCCCTGGTGTAGGGGTAGGTCCTGACTTTATCGTCAGCAAAGTCCTTAAGGTTGCCGAACTTGTCCAAGGGGTTGTAGGCGGGGATGTTGGGTACTAACATGAACTGTGGGGCCTGTGGAAATAATCATAGAAAGTATTATATTGACAACATTTAAACTGACACAGAACAAGTTTAACTCTTTTGAATATGGTGATATGGTGTTGAAAAATGAATAATACTGTTGAATCAGTTTCAATTGTCAAAACTGAGCAAAATCTGAAATGATGGTGGTATAAAACAGATATCACTACATGTATTAAATTATAAAACAAATCTTATGCACACTTCAGAATAAGATTTCAATGAATTTTATTTTAAAACCAAGATGAAGAACCTCCAACTCCTTCAAATAACATGAAGAGTAACAGATGTAAAATCGTAACCGACATGTTCATTTCCTGGTCTTAAAACTGAAACTTTGTTCCATATATAGCGCTGACATAATACTTTATATCATCCAACAAGACATGTGTCCAAAGAAAAAGGGCCTTAACATTCCGCTTTTGTCTCAAAACTCCACTTATGTCAAAAACAGTCTGTTTTCTGGTCAAATTAGACTTTTAACCTCTAAGTGTGACCTGGACCTATGAGGTAGGGCAACGGTTATTACACAAAGCATGTCATGATGGTTTATATTTGTGCCAAGTGTTCAGACGTTCAGACTGTGTGGCTGCTATGTGCCAACTTCTTGGAAGAGGAAGGGGGCATAAAAAAACAACCTATATTGTTAATGACAATATGACAGATTTCCCTCATTTACCTTTAGTTTCATTTTCAGTAAGTCATCATGGAACACTGGCTCTAACTTGATCTTCTTTGCTCTTTTTTTGGGTACAAAAGCTGGCCGCAACCTCCTGTTGAACGAAAGATACATTTAGGATTATTATATATTATTGCTTTTCGTGTCCTAGCATTTTTCTTTTTCCAAATCCTATTCAAAGAGTTTTTAAAAATATTTATTGACATCAACAAAACAATTACCCTGGATTGTGAAGTTTCAATTTTATATCTTTGGTTATTTAAGAAATTACTTGAAAGTAAACCTTTACCTGAATTTTGCAAGTACAAATAATCCACCTCAAAGGCAGTTCAGAGTTATGGGCCTTCAGGTCATTGATATTACAAATCAAATTGAAGACCTTTGTTGAGTCTTAATTGAATTCATGTAGTCAATAATTGTTAGAGATATGAACTTCTTGCAAGCAAACTTTAACGTGAATTTGTCTAGTATAAATAGGGTATCATTGTGCAAAACTCAGGCTTAGCCTAGTGAAATGAGATACCGTATGTGTGAAGTTTCAATTGAAAATCTTTAAATTGTCGGACAAAAATAAGGAATTGTTCCATACAACCTTGAACTGCCAACAAGCTGATTTAATGTGCAAACAACAACTACACCTCCATTTTGTTTAAATCTTTACCTGGAAGTATATTCTTCATTGTTTATTGGTTTCCTTTGTTCCAGTTCTTTTTTTATGACAATTTCATCAAGTGATTTTTTTGCCACATCATCCAGCTCATGTTGTAGAGCAATCTCGACCATTCTGTTGGTTCCATAGCGAAATGTACGCCTTTCATCTCGAAGGCCTGACCCAAATTCATGGCTTCCCATGGTAATGATTTTAATCTGAAAATAATTAAAATATTTTATGACTGCTTAACATTGACAAATGGAACCAATATTAAATATTTGATCATGTAAGATCTTGAGGCAAGCTTTGCTTTACGCTTTTGAGTGTACTGTCTTTTTATTGAAATATAAAAAAGTTGATATATATTTACAATAGAATATAATTATCTGTCAAATATAACTACGCCGTGGCATAGTGGATATGGTGTTTTCCAAGCACACAGGTTTGATCCCCACTGCGGGAGCATTCTTAGATCTCCCCATAGACACCAAGTACTGGTTCTAGTTCCAGGAAACGGACTCGAGAGTATTTCAAAGAGTAGTAAGTACTTTAAATGCAGTCCATCTAAAATAAATAGGTTTAAACTAAATATTACTAAAAAAATTAATAGAGTATGCATTAGACATTTAATTATTTTGTGTGTGGCAACAGAAAAAATGAAGGTGAATTATCATATGTATGCGTATTTTGAAGTTATTCAACTTTGAACAAGTCTTTATCTCTTAGGAAAATCCACTAGATTAGCTGGCTGCACTAATTATACAGTAACAAGTTTATAGCTATGTGTTAATTAGGTGTGATAGGACTCATAGGAGTTCACTGGCTTGAGTGAAATAAAGCAATTTAATATAATCCCAAACAAATCTATCACTTAGCTAACAAAACTATTTTCCTAACAATAAACCTATTTTCAAATTTGTCACCAAGGAGTAAGGTGTGGTGCATCTACAATAGTATCCTTTAACTGACTTAACGATTTTTTTATCCTTCTTGGTATATAAGAATTGTATTATTTTATATGGGCAGGGTCTTTTTGTATTCATTTATTGATGCCTTTATCACGGTTTTGCATATTTCCTTTATTATTTTATTAATTAATTGTATTAAATAAAATATCGAAACAAAAACAAATTGTCAACACGGTTTTAAAATAATAGTTATAGTCAGAATGTGAAGAACGCTTCGCGAAAATATATTACAGAAAACGGGCACCTTGACTTTTGCTTATGTTGCATTATCGAGTTGCGCGTATGGAACATACTAAAATTGTCACAATATGTATTTATTTAAATACTGTGCATCATTTAAACACTTACCTAGTAAACCAGTAAACAAGAAAGTCGTCTGTTTACATTCAATATCAATCGGCATCGGCCATATTGTTTACGAGTTGCCGTGGAGTAAAGTGTATTTTGCGGCTTCATTTTCCCCCGAGCCACATTATAGCAGGGACCTATAGGGCCTATTCGTATATTGAAGATTACAGTTGCAAACCTTTATCCACATATTCAAAGATGATTAACAAATAAACGAACAAATTTACATACACGCGTATTGAAAATACATGTTTTGTAGCGTATTTGTGTGTTTGTTTTGCGTGTTTGTTTATGTGCATTTAGACAGAAAGGAGGACATTTATAGCGCCCGTGGCGGCGCTGTGTGATTATATAGTGTGAGTCCAAGAATTCCTTTATAAATTACTTACTAGACTCCGAAAGTTGTGACAAATTATAAATTCTAGCATATACAAGTTATTTTTACTGAAAGATATTTTATTTAATGTTAAGTTTGTGCGGGGGAGGGGGGGGGGGACTCCACNTTTATCTTACCCGGGACCCCAAGAAGCAAAATCTTGCGGACTACCACTGGCACATTCAGACTCGATTGGTCATTGTCGACTGATGTACTACTTAAAAGTACTCCGGGAACTGTAAGTATAATACAAAGTGCACGGGGTACGGAAAATATACTAAAAAGTACCCCGGGGTATGGCCGGGTGCCTTTAAGCCAATCCGGTGTACATTGTAGTATACTTACGAGTACCCGGGGTACTTTTAATTACTACATGAGCCGACACCGACCAATCGAACCCCATTCAGGCTCTATGCTCGGAACCAGTTCCATCTTTTGCGCGGAGAATTGGAGACCACTATTTAAACTCACATTCACCAGAAGTCAAATTGCAACATTGTAGTGCCGTAAATGTGTCGTGTTCTGAGAAAACTGGGCATAATGCTTGTACGTAAATTGTCATCCCAGATTAGCCTGTGCAGTCCGCACAGGCTAATTATGGACGACAATTTCCGCTTTTATGGAATTTTTCGTTTAAATGATGTCTCTTCTTAGCGAAAATCTAGTTTAGGCGGAAATTGTCGCCCTGATTAGCCTGTGCGGACTGCACAGGCTAATCTGGGATGACACTTTACGCACATGCATTTTGTCCAGTTTTCACAGAACGCGACTCAAATTTGCGCTGCCCTCTTGACGCATTTTATGAAAGCATTTGCCACGCGCAGCTTACGCTGATCTCTAGCTAGCAATAGATGAGCTGAGGTTTGTGATGCTAAGGCAATATGACATAAAATACAATTGTGTATCAACCTCAACCTATATACTCACACATCTCTAATACAGTGTATACAGCTGTTTGCAGCAACAATTATCTTAAATCAATGTTTAAAAAATGATAAACCTTTTTCAATCCGCCGCCGTTTGGATTCTTAAAAAAGCAAGGGACTAAAGATTAATCATATATGACCTAGTAATGTAAATAACAATATAACGCCGCGTCACATAAACGTGAGATAAACATAAACAAGTCGCAGTAACGCCATTATAAGGATACATGTATATATAATGAAGTCCGTTTGTACGACTTTTACTTTGCGTTATTACGACTTTTTTTAGCGTGTGTACTCCTTTTAGTTTGGCGTTATAACGACTTTTTTGGCCTATGTGCGCCTTTAAGTTGGGCGTTATAACGCCTTTTTTAGCGTGTGTACGCCTTTAAGTTTGCGTAATTACGCATTTTAAGCGTGTGTACGCCTTTTAGTTTGCGTTATTACGACTTGTTTAGCGTTTGAACGCCTTTTAGCTTGGCGTTAGAACGACTTTTTTTTTAGCGTGTGTACGCCTTTTAGTTTGCGTTATTACGCCATTTTATAGCGTTTGAACGCCTTTTAGTTGCGCTATTACGCCTTTATTTCGCATTATTACGCCTTTTAAGCGTTTGTACGCCTTATGGATATTTACGATAATACGCGATTGTTCTACCTTAAGGCTGTCCGGTAAGCGCAGTTGTTGGTACCACGCTTCTCACATAAGCGACCCGGGTTCAATCCCCGTTCCCAGAAGCATGTTAGTTTGGTTGCCCCCGGGTACGCCGGCTTCCCCCAACAACACAAGACCACACACAACTTTAAAATAGATGGATATTTCAGCTATAATTCAAAATTCGTCTCAACCTTCGCGAGTCTAGTAAGTTAATTAGGTAGGAATGTTTGGGCACACTCCGGGTATACACAGAATGCAGCCTCAGGCGCGGTAGGACCTAAAACACTTCGAAATATACTCACTTGTCTACACTTATCGGGTCGTCCGGTTACCACATTGGGTGGTTCACTCGCTTCTTACCTACGCGACCCGTGTTCAATCCTCGTTCCGAGAAGCATGTGCGTTTTGTTGGCGGTAAACATACTGGACAGGTGGGGTTCCCTCCGGGTACTCCGGCTTTCCATAACAGCACAAGACTATACCAAAATTTAACATACCTTTTAGTAAAGCTGAATAAGCTGGAAATTGCAGTATGAATTCATAAAAAAAAACTTTCGCGAGTAAAATAGTTTATTAAGTATGAGTGATGGGACACATCCGGGTCGTCGCATAATGCAGCCACAGGCTCTGAAGGACCCCATGAGCCTCGAAATACACGCATTCTTATCTACCCTTATCTCCCTCGGTCAATCAAGAAGCATAGGGTATTTGACTGACCCTGGGTTACGACGATGCCATCGCACATGCTGGAGCAATCATTTGAGCCTCGCTCTGCGAAAAGGGGGTTTAATGCATGTGCGTAAAGTTTTGACCCAGATTAGCCTTTGCAGTCCGCAAAGGCTAATCAGGGACGACACTTTCCGCTTTTATGATATGTTTCGTTTAAAGATAGTCTCTTCTTAGGAAAAATCCAGTTTAGGCGGAAGTGTCGTACCTGATTATCCTTTGCGGACTGCACAGGCTAATCTGGGACGACACTTAACATACATGCATTAAACTCCCTTTTCACAGAGCGCGACTCATTTGTATATGCGGCGTTTATCTATCTGGGCGATGTAGTTCATCCTTCTGACAGATTATGGAATCACAGACATATCTTGTATTGATCTTATGATTATGTTAATTGTTTTTCCATGTTAATTATATAGTATGTGTTGTTCAATTTTACGGCATCTTACATAATACGGCATTATACATACTAGTAAATGCACTCTTGCAATCCCAACCTGTTCTGATTTTAATTTACTGAACAGACATTTTTGTTTAAGTATTTTCGCTTTTATTCACATCAATGTATTACAAATTGTATTGTTAGTGTATGCTGTACATGTTTTTTTCTATAAAAGAGGTAGATACAATCCATGCATAACATAATACAGACACAAACACACATTTCAAACGCACATGCAGATACACAAGTGACACGTGATAATAGAAACAAACATTTGAACTTACGAAAAATGGAAACATTTCATCAATCATAAAAGAAATAGCCAAGGTATTTAATATTCAATATAAACAACACAATTTACAACAATATTGTTCTATTGGTCTTCAAATAGTTTCACAGTTGCCAAGTTAATTACACGTAGTTCATTTTCTTGACATTTCGTAATCGTTTGAGTTTCCCATTGTAAACAAAGATTATTCTTCAGCCCTGTTAAGGAAGGTAATAAACCATTTCTCTTCCATACAAATATACTTTTTTAATTTCTAGACTAAGGATAAGTTAATATCAGCCATGGTAATGCTTGTACTTTCAAATAGTATTGCTTAACAGGAAATCTCATTATAGTTTTGCACATTATGAGACCCTAAAAATTCAATAACATTTACGATTCTCTTTGTAAAATTGCAATCCCAAAATATATGTAATAAAGTTTCTTCATATTCATTACAAAGGTAACATAAAATGTCGGTTACAATTTTCATTTAATATAACAAAGATTTGGTTCCTACGATTCTGCCAACAATTCTTGTCTGGAAACACTGAGTGTATGTATCTGCAGATATAATATAAACAAGTGTATGTACTTTTGTCCAATCAATATTATTGAAAATTGTATTCAATTTTGAATGGTAAGTTGGTATATCTGTTGATGACCAACGACTTTGAAAAGGCGTTCGATACCCTTGAGTTTGATTTCATAGAGAACAAAAAATCGATTATTTAATTTTGTTACAAAATTGAAAACATGGATTTTAGTTTTCTTACGTAACACCTTGACGGCAATTCACGTCAAAGGGTTCTATCACAGTTTTATTAAAATAGAAAAAGGTTACATAAAAGGTGTTTCAATATTTTCATTTTCTGTGCCAAGGCAACACAAATCTTTTGGCGTATATAATATAATCAATTTTCATCTGATAGCACAATTTATGCATCCATGTTGATCTATACATACTGGAAAATGTCTCTTGTTCACCTTAAATGTTTTTTTAACACAAAATTGCATGCATTAGATAGTTAAGAATTTAGATAGCTAATCTAAGATGTATTGCATATGTCATTTGTTCATTTCTGATTGCATTACATGATTGTGTTATTGTTCATAATTGTATATGTATTTGTTTGCAATCTCGGAATAAAATGTGTCGGAAAAGATAAAATAATCAATTGAATGACACAAAACAAGTTTTAGGACAAAATTAAATAACTCGATATTAATGATTAATTGTTAAATATATATGAAACTGGTCCAGTTATCATTTTTTGTAAATAGAACACTTAATGACATGTATTCGTGTTCTACACACACTCCTGCATCCACATACCGGCTAGAGCATTGCCTGATGTTTTATTTTCAGAATACATTAGGCTTTAAGCCCATGTAGACCCATACATATAATACACAATGTAGTCAACAGTGGTCCATGACATACAGGCATATAAATGTACTAGTTAAAGCAATATAAATTAAAAATGTATAATGAAAGAATTGGCAACTCTAAAGACATGCATATTCAAAATAAACAGCTATTGTTAACACACACATATATTTATAACACCGGTACTTACTAATTTGAGGTAATTATATAATATGCATATTGTATAATCGTATCTCATTTAAATAAACTTGAACGTTCTTACAATGTGTATACATAACCATAAGGTACACAGTCACTTAACCGGAAATTCAATCCCCAGTGCGTGCTATAGATCTAGATCTCCAGCCTACGAAATGAGCCATACACGTATGCTTCAGACGTCTTATCCAATGGTTTCTTGCTGAGGTCCACCCAGTACTTACCGCTCCAGAGATCTTTGATGAACTGTCGTCTGCTTGGATCAAGTATCAACTTCTCGATATTGTCTTCTGTGGGCAGAACAATACATACAATTCATTCAACCCATTTATGCCAAGCGTCTAGAAAAAAGGTTTTGTCAAACAGCGTAGACCCAGATGAGACACCGCATGATGCGGCGTCTCATCAGGGTCTGCGCTGTTTGCTTAAAGGGGCCGTCCAACACATAAAGCGTCGTATCGACGTGAAACGATATTTTGGGAAACTACGAGGATTGTTTATATAGCTAAAAAATGCATCCTCTACAAACATGAGCGTGGATGGTCGAGTGGTCGAGGCGGGTAGCTTTTGACTCCAGGAATCCAGGGGTGTGTTCGAGCCCTGTTGAGGGTTACTTTTATTCCTTTTTTAAAATTGTATTCTTGTTTTTTTACTGGAGATTTTTAGTTCAAATGTTTAAATTTATCAATTTAAAGCATGTAAAGCATTTAATGACAAGCTTCAATACATGCCAAAATCTGTTGGACGGCCCCTTTAAAGGAATTTATGTAAGAAATATTCTAAATATAGAAATAAGTATACTAGACATCCCTAATTGTGGAAATAAATTGATCCAATTTAGAAGGATGGGAGAGTCCACTTGGCATAAATGGGTTAAGACGAAACGTGGGCACTTCAGGCCTAATGCACGTACATAAGTTGTCCGCCTGGTCAAGCCTGTGCAGTCATGAACGACACTTTCCTGTTTTGATTACGTATCATTACGCGCAAACCGGAATAGCTCTCTGCTTACATGATGTTAGTATTATAATTATCATACGTTTGCAGAGCATGCCGCATGTGATTTTTTTTTAAATACAATTTAAATGATATGCGTTGGTGTCAAGCATTACTCCACTGCACAAGTTCTCTAATTTACTTGATTCGGGACGACATCTTGCATTCAGACCATGTTTCACGTCACGCCTCCATTAATGCGAATGCATGTTTAACCCATTTATGCCTAGCGTCTAGAAAAAAGACCTTTGGCAAACAGCGTAGACCCAGATAAGACGCCGCATGATGCGGCGTCTCATCAGGGTCTGCGCTGTTTGCTTAAAGGAATTTCTGTAATAAATATTCTAAAAATAGAAATAAATATACCAGACGTCTCTATTTTTTTAAAAATAAATTCATCCAATTTAGAAGGATGGGAGAGTCCACTCGGCATAAATGGGTTAATATATTCAAATCTAAACATGCATTTATATGGAAGTCCGTCAGTGTTCATGATTTTACAAAGCAAAATGGCCATTTAATTCATCTTGGCGCTAAAAGTATAAATAGTGGTTAACTTTCAAATGGTCATCATGGTACTAGCGTTATGTTGCACTTTGTTGCATCATTGAGCTTTTCGGCAACTAAGGTAATTTCAGGTAATTTTCCGCGCAACAATCACTTACCGGTTATGTCATCGAGATTTCCCGCGCAATCCCCATCATAGTCGTCTGTCAAATACTCTTCCGGTAAAAAAGACATATCGATTCTTTGATACACAGACACCATACTGTGACCGTGCAGAAACACCTGAAACAAATCGGTTAGAATTTTTACATGTGTCTACAGACTGACGACAGTTTTGAACATGGGTCATGTTTTCTTTACAGAACATCACAAATACAGTATAATTTAGCGTACAACAATGTATAATAATGTTGTCACGAACCTTCAAGACGATAATGCCAAATGGTCTGGCTTAAAAAGGTTTGTTCCAGATAATATTATTTAAGGATTTAGCCAGACTGAAAAGTGCAAGAGGGAAGGGGGGGGGGGGCCAAGCTGAAAAGATTCGTTTAGGCCGACTGGCAAAACATATAAATAACTCATGCTCATGGAGTGTTTTATAAGTTCTGGAAACTTCAAACACAAAGTAGGCGTGGCCTACCCGTATGCGCATCTTCTCGGGCAGGGCGGGGCGGAGCAGGTGCAGGAGGACGTTGAAGATGGGACCCGTGTTGTAGTGGTGGAACTGGCGAATGGAGACTGGCAAAGCTTTCTGAAAATCGTAAAAAAGATATTCCAATGGGTAAAGCTGCTAGATTCGTTACGGAAATGGCAAGTTTTTTTGAGTCCGTATCCGTATCGGTATTTATAATTGAAAATCGTGTATTCATACTTATCATTATTATTATCATAATCATCATCATCGTCGTCGTCGTCGTCATCGTCGTCGTTGTCGTCGTCATCGTAATCGTCATCGCCATCATTGTTATTATTACTATTATTATTAATAGTAATTATTATAATATATTATTATATATTGATATTAGTTATTATTATTATTATTATTATTATTATTATTATTATTACTATTACTAGTATTAGTAATAGTATTAATATTAGTATTAGTATAAGTATTAGCATAAGTATTAGTATTAGTATTAGTATTATCATTATCATTAAAATTATCATTATCATTAATTTTGCTCACTATAAGTTATATTCAGTAACCAACCTGGAAGTGTTGAGCGCGCTTGCGCATGTTCTCCGAGCCCCCAAACGTGATGTGTTTCATAGTTACGGCCCCGTAGTCTATGAGAAAATTAGCACCGCTCACCTGGAACAGATTTGTGTTAGTCTCAGAAGGCACTTTACTGAGGAAATTTAAAGGTCCATACGTTTTGTTGTTGTTGTTGGATGTTACATTTATTTGTCATTGTCATTGTCGTCATGGTAAGTATGTACCCAGTTTGGTTCAAAATGCACGATACATTAAGGAGCACAACAGAAGCAAAATGGAAGCAAAGTAAGAGATAAGTAGAATCAAAATGCAAGCAAAGTAGGTACAAAGCAGGGGCAAAGAAGGAGAAATGAAGAAGGAAAGTATTAGTAATGTAGGAGTAAGAAGGAGAAATGTCGGAGCAAATAAGCAGCAAAGTAGGAGCAAAGTTGTAGCAAAAGTAGGAGAAAAGTATACGCAAAGAAGGAACAAAGTAGGAGTAATGTATGAACAAAGTATGATCCAAGTATGAGAAATTCAGGAGCAAATTATGAGTAATTTAGGAAGAAAATATGAGCACTGTATGAGTCATGTAGGAGACAAATAGGAGCTAAGTATGAGTCATGTAGGAGACAAATAGGAGCACAGTATGAGTCATGCAGGAGACAACTAGGAGCTAAGTATGAGTCATGTAGGAGACAAATAGGAGCTAAGTATGAGTCATATAGGAGACAAATAGGAGCTAAGTATGAGTCACGTAGGAGATAAATAGGAGCACAGTATAAGTCATGCAGGAGAAAAATAGGGGCACAGTATGCGTCACGCAGGTGAAAAAAAGGAGCTAATTATGAGTAATGTAGGAGACAAATAAGAGTACCGGTTTATTTAATACATAAGGGTTATGAGCAAGAACAAATTCTGCACCAGTCTTACCTGGAAGTGTTCGTCGCAAAACGCCAGGGAGTGACACACGCTGAGCACCGCCCGCTGGAAGTCGGCGTACTCGTAGGAGCGCCCGCTGGCGTCGAAGTGGTCTGACAAGGGTTTATAAAGTGATAGTTACTGGTCCTTGGGCCGGTATTCAGAGTGATCTTAAGGACAATCGTGCACTTCGTTGTACGAAGTTGATTATATCTGACCTATTTTTGATGAGAAATCCACCGTTTTCTATATTTGAAGGGTAAAGCATCGGCTCTTTATTTATAATATTCTGTATTCTTCATTTGTCTTTATTTCATAACTGTTGTGCATTGTATTTCATCAAATTTCTAAAAAAAAAGGAACAGAAATACTTTTGAACGATTCTATGTTAAAAAATAAAATCAAGCAGGTATACATCTATATTCAACTTAATTGTATGGATACGCGACACTGCACTAATAATTATGTGTCTAAGATTACCATAGTTTCCAAGGATGATTGTTCGACCTTTACTGTCCTTTTTTGGCAATGGAGTAAACACTCGACTGAAATATATAAATTGTTCAAGTCAGGTTAATTATATGTTTGTTTCAGGGTACATGATAAACTATTTGACAAATTTTATATTACATAATCAGCTAAAAAAACTCAATTCACACACGTTCGCTTAGCGCGTGTTATGGTATACTATACACGTATTCAATGCATTCTTTACGAATAACTTTTCCGACTAACTCTAAGACATTTTATAGGTTATCACATTACTACAAATATATTGAAGATTTTTTTCCCCCGGGATAGTTAATTGTAATGCCAATGTGAAAATAAAGGAAGGCGAGAGCTTACGGAGAAGCGGGCTGAAGAACATCTATTTAAATCTGGCAATTCTGAAAAAGGAAATATTAAGACCGTACGCGTACCTCTGTCTGAGTATTTGGAGAAACTTCGGGTCGCCGGGATCGTGGCCGTTCAGGTAGCTCACCGAGTCGTTGAACGTCGCCAGGAAGTTGACGAGGCGTTCCCGGGCGCTCAGCTGACTAAACTTGCAAATCCGGAGGAACGCGAGCAGGAACTTCGTATCTGAAATCGCATTAACAGTAAAGTGGAGGTGGTGTCCGCCTGGCCCATAAGGGTTCGATCCTCTCTGGGGGAGCGTTGTGACGGTCGTTTCTTGGAAATACAGTAAGTACTAATTCTTCCAAGAAAACGGACCCGAGAGTGTCTCCATAAGCCCAAGGCTTTTGATGCTATCGAGCTTAAGTAAATATGTTTAAAAATGAACAAAATAACGGCAAATTAGTCCTCTCGTATATACGTTTGCAGAAGTATACATGTATTTGTAGTGTTGCTAAGTTAAAATCGAAAACTGATTCACGCCATATTTTAAACATTATTTTAGGGCTGTTTTGTGAGTGGTTAACACGCTAATACAGTTGAACGTACCACCAACACATATTTCTGGATTGTGTTGGGTTTGTAAAGGAAGAGAATCCGATCAAGCGACATCACGTTACTTTTAGATATAATAAATTGTTTTATAGAACAATTCGGACCTACCTCTTAACTCTGTTGATGTAGTTATTTTTTGTGTTCTGAGACACCGCGTCGTTGATCTACTCAACATAGGCCTACCTATGGGAGTCGACAGCCACGACTTCTGCTCAAGAATCCACTTCCGGAATGCCCGCACTGCCGGAAGTCGGTCATTTGGATGCTCTTTCAGCTCGATGATCGCTCTGTTGATTTCGTCTTCCGTGAGAGAGCACTCGTACTCTGCGTTTGGATCCGCTGACGTCATAATTTCGGTGACGTCATACAGGGTGTGCGTCTGCAATGGATGGACTCCGAAATGGTGTTTGGTTATGTCAATACGCGCTATACCGATTCATGCGCTTATTATAAGTGCGAAAGCAATGCGCATACACTGAACTAAGCCGCTTCTCTGTGTTTTAACAAGCCCATCATTGTGTCTATCACTGTTAAAGAAAGCGTAGGACATAAAGAGTCTATGCACATTTGTGTTGTGTTCTGAGAAAACTGGGCAAAATGCTTGTGCGTAAAGTGTCATCCCAGATTAGCCTGTGCAGTCCGCACAGGCTAATCCGGGACGACACTTTCCGCCTAAACTAGATTTTCGCTAAGAAGAGACATCATTTAAACCAAACATTCCATAAAAGCGGAAATTGTCGTCCCTGATTAGCCTGTGCGAACTGCACATGCTAATCTGGGATGACAATTTACGCACAAGCATTTTGCCCAGTTTTCTCAGAACACGCCACATTTGATGAATTTCGACTTTTTTTGTATAGCCACACCCTTGGTTGCATATACGGTAGACACTGTTGTGTTTTTATAGAGAAAACATTCTACTCAAAAGTGTGATATTGAGGCTGAAATAAACAGTTTCAAAAAGACAATACGGTGCATGTTATGTTCTTGGAATGATCTCATTCAGTATCACGAGCATGAATCGAAATCATGTATAATAAGTATTGTATTGGCCTTAATAGCGAAGATAACGTTTCTTCTGCAGAACGACAGAATAAAATAGCCGGTTATTAAATAAATCAACGATTTATGGAGATATTTAAATGCGGTTTAAATGTCTTCCGAATAATAGAACGAATCATGGTAAAAATAAAACATACATACCTGTGCACGTGTGCGCATATTCGAGTTTGCTTAAAAAAATAGTAAAACTTTAAAATTGATCAATTGCTATTTTTTGAGAGGACTACTTTTTATAGAACAAGATCGAATCAAGGTATGAACTGTGTCTTGATACAAGGTTTATCTCACTTATATACACTCGATTGTCCCACTTATGTGACAGACGTAATAAACACTACGCTGTCGGTTATATAAACATCTAAATAGTGCAAAAAGGTGAACAACCTGTGAGCTCATTATTTAAAGAGTCATTTCAGGAGACATTCTTTTTAAACGCCTCAAGACGTAGTTAAGTAACGATGCAATATTTAAAAAAAGAAGTATTAATTCTAAAACACCACCCTATTTGATTGTTAAACGGTTATTTTGTTCATTCCTTATGTAGATTTCACACGCCATCAATTTTTGGGAATGCACAGATCATAAATGTTTTTTTTTAGCTTGCTAAAATTTCAGTCGAAGCCTACTTATGTCATAAGGTCGTTGATCAGACAAGGCTCTGGAGTTATGTTGCAAAGCTTAAAACTTGGTAAAGTGTAACATGTACATTAAGGTTGCGGTCAGTTATGTTTTGGTTTGTCCCTTGCGAAAGTTATTCGCTGGTCAATTTTCATAGAACGTATTTGGAGCAGTAAACAGAAATCCAGTTAGTTTTATACCTCGCAATTGGAATCAGTACACGATAAGACGTCAACTTCCACTACTGACTTCCTAAAAAAGCTATAACTATATTGACTTATTCATGCGTCGTGCGAAAATGGGTCTAACGCTAAATGCGACAAGTGTAGCTTCAGACCAGTGTGCGCGGTCGCGCAGTCTGATTATGAGCAATCCTGTCCGCTATAAAGTGACGCAATGTTTCATAGTCCCATTAACGGACAGCGTAGCTCCTGTCATAAGACCTAATTTCGCTTGAAGCGGGTCGTTTGTTTTCATATCAAACACGAGCATCGCTTCCTCAGTCACTTGTTCACTAAACAACATTTGTATGAAAAATGCTTGCACACAATTCAAACAAATGTTGATAAGTTGATACGTATGAGGACAGAAAATACTACTACACCGCATGTCGCTGCCTTTTATAAATATCATCAATTGATTTGCTTACACAACTATAACCTTTGGAATAATCTAATAAATAATTATGATGTCCCCCAAAAAGTTGAACTATTGTTTTCTTCATTGGGATTCAAATCTGGTATAATTGAAAGCAACATCTGACGCTATACTACATACGTTGAACTTATCTTCATGATTTTAACTTTGTAAATAGTAAAAGTTTTTTTCCAAAGTATCTACTATAAAAGCATTACAACCGCTTTAGTAATTGTATCGTTGTCCGGTTAGCGCAGTGGTTTGTATACGTGCCTAGACGACCTGGGTCCTATCCCCGTTCCCGGAAGCACGTGAGTTTGGTTTGTGGTCACCACACCGAACAGGTGGGTCTCCTGCAGGCACTCCGACTTTCTCCACAGCATAAGACCACACCAAAATAAAAATCTTTTAGTAGCAACTCAATTCGTCCCAACTTTCGTGAGTATAGTAAGTTAATAAGGTGGGAGTACTGTGACACACTCTGGGTCCACACATAATACAGACTCAGGTTCGAGAGGACCTCATAAACGTCGAAAAACACANCCACCACCACCACCACCACCACCGTCACCGCCAACACCAACAACAACAACTCCATCACCACCACCGCCACCACTACCGCCGGCAGCGACGCCATCACCAACACGACTACTTATATTACTACTAATTATACTACTATAACTTCTACCACTGCTGCCTCTTCCACTTCTATTACTACTACCAATACCGCTGCTACTACTACTAATGCAGCTGTTGCTGCTGAGGTTACCGCCGCTTCTACTACTCGTCCGTGTATTTCTCGTCGACTTAAAGTATTTACAAGCAAATAATAGCAAATAATATTTAGACAAAAGACAGCAAACAACATACCTTAAACAGTAGGGTTCCACTTATATAACAACTTTATAAAAATACGTGTATGCCTCTCTTTTTAAATTTTAATCGTAAACACTTAACGTCGATAATCACAAAAATATCTCATGTCGATTTTGTCTGCTCCAAATAGTGTTTTACCTACTTGTCAAAACACCTTATTGATGTTATAACCGGCGTTATACACGGTTAACCGGCAAAAAAGCACACATTTTTACCGACCTTTCATGCATAAGTGGGTCGAGTTAACCATTATTGACGTGAAAAAGCGACATATCATGTTGCTTAAAATATAATTATACAGCGTGAACACTAAATTACCGAGTAATAAAACCGCTTATTTTCGTGGGATCGAGTTTACTACGAAGTAAGTTTTCGTTTCACCTGCTAATTAAATGAATGAATATAGGACAACTCTGTGCGAATTTGAGCAAGGTTATACACATGTGATCGTATGTTTAGCGTTCCCATGATTTTTCCAAACCCATCAACCAAGCAGGGAAAACAACACCAAGCCCGATCAAAAGTGATTCAAAAACGTGTTCATCCCATGCGAAAGCTTTTGACTTAAGTCATATATGGGCACGATGTGGGATGTCAACAGAAATTGGAATATAGATCTAAAGAAATTTCTTTGTTATAGAAATCATAAAAAATGGTCGTGTTTTTTTTTTTATTTGAATGAAGTTACCTGAGCATGTGTGCGTTTTGTGTTTAATGCGCTGTCTAATATAACGAGTCTATATAAATCATTTTTTTTTATTGAAACCCGTTTTCTCACATATGAGTCGTGTTCTGAGAAAATTGGGCATAATGCATGTGCGTAAGTGGCGTCCCAGATCAGCCTGTGCAATCCGCACAGGCTTATCAGGGACGACACTTTACGCTTTTATGACATTTTTCGTTAAAATGAAGTCTCTTCTTAGCAAAAATCCAATATAGGCGGAAAATGTCGTCCCTGATTAGCATGTGCGGATTGCACAGGCTGATCTGGGATGACACTTTACGCACATGCATTATGGTGGGTTCCCACTGCCGATCCGATCAACTCGATCTTCCCGATCACCGAAATTTCCCGACCAAACCCGACCAAGCTCGACAAAAAAGGGTATACACGACTTCTTCTCGACCACTTGTCGATAACACACGACCCCCACACGACTCATTCACGACGTCCACTCAACCATCTTTCCGATTTCCGCTCGATCATCTCGACCTATACGCGAGCCCTATACGATCTCAGCTCGACCAAGTGGACCTCAGCTCGATCGCCACCAGATCTTCACACGACCAGCTGGTGATGGGCGTACTACAGTCGTACAAAGCGATCTAAAATAACTCGGGTAGAGGTCGAGCGGATNATAAATGCAGAGTTTAAAAATGAACAAACTCCCGTTTATGTCATTTAAATTAATACCTAATGAAGGCCTAATTACGTATAATTAAACATACATTTATTATATAGTTTATTTATTATTTAGTTTTTAAACTTACTTTGAATCCCCTCTGGCCACGCAGCAGTACAAGGTAAGGGCACAGGAATTCAAAGCTGTCCAAAAGCCACTGTTGCATTGCTGTGCGCTGTGCAGCACCAGATCCCGATTTGTTGGCAACCTTGATGAGCTTTGAGTACTGTGTCCTCATATTTGGGTACCATATTGTAGACAGGTCACCAGGTCTAAGGCCCAACTCCGCCTCCTTCGCGGCCCATGTACTGTTTTTCTTCTCCTTGTACTTAAACCCTGCTGATGACTTGTCAAACAGGAACGAGTTCTCTCGCAGCCACGCAACATGGTCATCCTCTTCGTCTTGAGTGAGTGTACGTTGTAATGTTTTCCGGGGTTTGAATTCAGTCTGCCAAAATAAAAAGAAAACTTATGAATATCGATGAAAATTACCATTAATGTTTTTTTTTTGTAAAAAAAACAAAAACATTTGCGCCTAAACTGTCGAACAAATACAGCCGTATACTAACTGTATAAATACATTTGTACGTGACAAACCGTTAAACAGCATAAATAAATGTATGACAATAACTTTCGAATTACTTAGCAAACAAAATAAGTGTTATGTATGGTTTATTGTATAGAATCGTAGAGAAAGCGAAGAAAAACAAAACATTGTGGTACCTTATTGTCGGGAAAATAAGGGTGTTCTTCCACTAGCTCAATTAGAGATGTAGGTGGATCAATCCTCTCTTCCTGTGGGGAAACAGTTACTTCAGTTTCAGCGACTGTACATTTACCACTAGTATTACTAGTTTTAGCAGTATCAGTCGCCTTTTTGCCCTTTCTTGGCATCTTTGGATGTTTACTCGTCCGATTCTAAGAAGGTTATGAGAGACAAGCACGACGTTTTGCACGTGAGTTTCGTTTTAGTGACATGAGCTCGTGTATGGTCGAATAACAATCGGGAAGTGATCGTGTACGGTCGAGTAGCCGTCGGGTAGCAGTCTAGTAAATCTGTGCATCAAATCGAATAGAGGTCGAGTGGTACCGAACCAGACCAGTACCCGACCGCTTGGTCGGGCTTGATCGAGTTGATCTGATCGGCAGTGGGACCAAAGCTTTATGCCCAGTTTTCTCAGAACGCGACTCATATTTTTATCTTGATTTACAAGTAACTGCCATTATTTGTGTATGAATATTTATTTTGTGCTTTCCGGTGGTTTATAGAGAAATATCAGTGAAATAAAACTGGAATTTCACTGTTTCAAGCAGTGAAAAATAACAGTGAAAAATATCGATATTACTGTGAAATGACGTCATTTTTTGGACGAAATAACGTCATAGTTCTAGCGAAATTCTTCAGTTAAACTCTTTACAATGTAACAAAACTGTAAAAAAAGCATAAAATAAAAAGAAAATTTGTTGGAATCGGTGGAATATCGATTTTTATTCACCCGTGATCATAGAAAAGATATATTTTCACTCGTGGCTGCGCCACTCGTGAAAATATAATTTACTATGATCACTCGTGAAATAAAATCGATATTCCACCGATTCCAACAAATATCCTCTATGTAATTCTATTATTTTACCACGTTTGATGTGTGCTATTAACATGTGTCGATTTAACTTCAGTCACGAAAGCAAACACATAAGTGATGCTGTTAAACAATTAAAAATAATAATTGAATATTGACTGACTGTATTATTACGATTTTTAAGACATATTTGTGAATTGTCGGTTATATATTTTGTAATCTAAAAGACAACATAGTAAGTAATCTCGGTACTAAACTTTTTGAAATGAAGTAAGACATCATTGTATGCAAATACAGTTCAACAGTAATAATACCAGTACACTAAAAATATTTATATTTAAACTGGCATTGCTTTTTACAATAAATACATTACTATAAACTGAAAATAATTATTAAAAACCACGTTTCATCTCACTGCATTTATCCGATCGTTTTGATATGCCGTTTATTATGTGTACAGTAATCATTGCATGCAATCAATACATTAACGGTTATTGCGCTTTTACGAGCGAATAAAACCTTTCAAGCATTTAACATAGTTTTATAACAGTATACAATGCCCCACATTTTGCGCGAAAGAAGATGTTTAATTTCCGTGCACAAAGACCTGTCCCACTCGTTGGAGTGACTTTCCATAGCCGCCTGTTGAAAATGAATGAACTAATTTATTTAAGTTATATGCACCTTATTTTACAATATAAACTGTAATTGACTCTTGTCAAGGTATTCTTGACGCTTGATTTATGACGAGCTTTAGCATAATGAATAAAGTGCACAAATCATTTGAAACTAGAACTTTGTGTCTTTTGATTGATTGTGTCGTTGCCATGCGTTCATTAACTCGTTCACTCGCAATATTATACATGTATTCATTATTTCTTTTATTCCCACATGTTCCATTTTCATAATTCATTCACAAAAAAAGGAACTGGATCATAAAACGTGATGAAATGAATTTTTTATATCATAAACATGTACATGTAAAACAATTCTTACGGATTTAAGTGTGGTTGATGTGAAGTTAATAGTCGATGTAGAAAATGCCATTCAATGTAGAAAATTCCACTTCGGTTTAAACCAGAAATGCTATTCAAGCGCGAAGAAGAAAACTGACCATTTATTATAAATATTTATAATACATAAAATACATGCATTGAGCTGCTGGAAATACAATTTAACTCATCGATCAGCTGTATCTTTCATATCCATGGGATACTGTAGGTTTTGGTTACAAAGCAACAGTTGCTTATTCCAGGGCCAGTGAAAGTAACCTTCCGTAATGTTCAAGAAAAAAATCAAAGTTCTCAGAAGCAAGATCTGTTTGAAAGACTTAGAGCAATATAGTGACGTATATGTAAAAAGTTGAAAATCGCACGCGTAGATACTGATTGAGATGAACGCACGTGCAATACTGCGCCAGATGCCCGACGGAAAGAACTTCCGGGTTTATGCTTATGGTAGAATTCAACCGTGTCGACAACGAGACAACCGAGGTAATGTCGACTAGGAGTCATCCCAACCCTTTGGAATTATTTGAATAGCGCATATAGCGTATGCGGTTGAACACGTGAAAACCACGAGCTTCGAACTGGAATTATTAATGTGCTAGATGCGGATATAATTACGTTGTTAATTTGGAAAACGATGATTGTGTAAATATAGACGGTTATTCGTGGTTCGGTTTTAATCGAACAAATATACACCGGGACGCCCCAAAAGCGTCAGGAGGAGTAGGCATTCTAGTGAGAAACGGACTCAGTGATCAGTATAATATAACAGTTGTGGATAAATCATTTGAGGGAATACTTGGTTTACGTTTTGAGCATAGTTATATGTATGTGTGTATATATGTATTTATTATGACCTTGCAGTCAAGGATAACCCATGAAAGTGCAAGCACTTATTTCCAATGGGGTCCTTTGGTTTTGCTGAAGAGGCAGCACGTAGAAGGGGCAGTATTGAGATACAAGGAATCCGGGTGCGATACCCTAGCTCTTTGCGAATAGATCCCTTGGTTCTTTTACGTGCTCAGTGTATAGCACCGATACACGCAAGAATTACCTGGGTTTCATACCAGTACATCTCTAGTAGGGAGGGAAACACTTTAAGCATTTCTGAAATTTCCAGTGCCCCGGCCATGGATTGAACCCACGACCTCTGGAATGGTAGACCAGAGTGTTACCACTCGAAAGCCGCAAGACCCATCAGGGTCGGACTTTATAGTTTATTCCTGCTACTTGCCGCCAGAAAATTCAACACGAGGCCGAGACGCTCAATCTTTTTTCGCACATCTCTTAACGCAGCTATATACACACAATGATTGCGATGACCTGTTATCGGCGCAGACTTTAATGCAAGAATTGGAACTTTATCAGAAACTACATATCAATGTAATACTATTCCCGCGCGCAGAACACTTACCAATACAAGAAATCGCCATGGTCAAGAGCTGATAGACTTTTTGAACGACTCAAAGTGTTGTGTTCTAAATGGCCGTTACAATTATAATAATTACACTTCAATATCAAATAAAGGCCGGGCGGTGGTGGACTACATATGCGAGACACTGGCGAAATGTAGTGACTTTAAGGTATTAACGGCACAAGAGATTGCGAGTGACAATGACCTACTTGGATTATTAGGATTACCCGATCATTCTGCGCTCGTGACCGAGTTTCAATGTAGGGATTATAATACGAATAGAAATGACAATAGTAATCCTACTACCGCCGATAATGTGCGATTTAAACTGCGTTGCATACCTCCAGACTTTATGCAAAATGAAAGGGTATTATTTCCATCATCTCACAGATCGAAAGTGCACGAGAAAACCAGGAAGATATAGACTCGATATATAGCAATATGTGTTACGTCATCACAGACGAAATGAAGGCTCATATTCCAACCTATGATGCCAGTAAAAAAGACTAATAAACGGCGAAAAGTGTCAAAGCCATACTGGTGTGACGAGTTACCGCAATTATGGGACGTTTTGCGCATCAAAGAACGCTCGTTTCTGAAGTACAAGGGAAATAATCAACAGAAATTGATACTTCGGTTAGATTACGTTAATGCCAGAAACAGGTTCGACAACTTTTACGACAATCAGAAAGCGCATATAGAGCGACACAAGCGTTCGAAATAGAGGATATTTCATGTAACAATCCTACGGAGTTTTGGCGAAAAATACAAAATCTTGGGCCTAGAAAAGACAATTCCATACCCGTAGAAATAGTGGATAATGGTAACATAATAACAAATGAGCAAACAGTGTTTGAGAGATGGAGATTATACTTTATGGCCCTATTCCACTACGAAAACAAGCCCACGATTCGCTACGATTTATCACATTTATTGAATCGGGAAGACTCGTGACAGTCTACGATTCAGTTATGACACTGGTACGATTGAGTTACGGCGAATCGTGGAGTTCGGTTGAAGTCTTGCGAATAGGGTCGCGACTTCACTACGACGTGTAAGAATCTACTGCAACTGTACTACGAACGATGCAGATCGGTCACGACTAAGCTAGGACCTCACCGAACGCACCATGAATTAGGCGCCAATATCTATTGTTATTGATCATTCTTTACAATGTGACCTGCATTCTTATGTGTACATGTACGTGTCTCTGAATATGCAACATCGAGTTCCACATCTTGATCTTCAAAATCCATAGGAGGCGGAGTTGCTTCTTTCGGAGGACTTCCTGTGCTTTCTTCTTCGATTAAATTCTTACTTATCCCCCCCCCATTCCCTTGCCTTTTCTTGCCATTTTTTATTATAAACAAATTATTGATACAAAGCCCAAACAACTTAATGACTGAAAAAACCGAGAAGCTCTGTTTATTTACCACACCCATTTACCGAAAATCGTAACTGTTTCGTAACAAAATCGCGAGAATCTTAGAGGGCTCGCAACTAACTCGGAGTAAAGTCGTGAGAGTTTTGACAAAGTCGTAGCTGATTCGTAGACAAATCACGTGATCACCGATTTCCCGATTGAGTCACGAATTACATACGATTCCATTACGACGCCCAAGAGCGCACTACGACGCTGTTACGAGTCAACTGCGATTAAATTCAGTCTTGGAGGTCCTGGCCAAATTTTAAACACGTTTAAAATCTGGCCACGATTTTTCGGGAGCTCACGAGTTGCAGGAATCACTTACGACCGGCCAACGACTAGCTGCGAATGATTTAGGACCTTCGCCGGTTGAGCTACGAATGTCGCCGACCACAAAATATTGGAAATCGGGACAAATCGTGGGGAATCGGGTCGTAGTGGAATACCCCCATTAGTAATTTGTACAACGTTAATAACAACGGCGAATTTAATGAGGAACATTATGACCGAGCGAAACTTCATAAACATGTATTGGAAATGAACATGCAGGACCCCCTATATGTGTCCAATGATCAAATGAACCGTAACATAAGTATAGAAGAGTTAACGACTATTATTATGCACGCACGGTCTGGTTCGGCGTGTGGTCATGATAACATACCATATGAAGTGCTCAAATTCCCGGCGGTCATAGTTATATTGCAACACTTATTTCAATTGATATTCGAGAGCAGTTTAATCCCATCCTTCTGGAGAAAAGCCATTATTTGTCCCATACTCAAGGACCACAACTCTGATAGACGTGTGCCGCTTAACTACCGCGGAGTAAGCTTATTGACATGCACAAGCAAACTTTATACTGCTTTCTTGAACAAAAGAATTACAAAATATCTGGATAACGATGATATATTAGCGGACGAGCAGAATGGATTCCGGGCTGGGAGATCTTGTGAAGACCACATTTACACTTTGAACAGCATTATAAGGGACAATAACTCGGTATTTGCTTCATTTATTGACTTAAACAAATGCTTCGATTTTATAGACCGCGATATGCTTCTCTACAAATTGCTGCTACATAACATTGATGGAAAGGTTTATAACTCTATACGAAATATCTACACAAGTGCCACATAATGTATACGTATAAATAATAAATTAACAGACTGGTTCAGCTGCGATACAGGGGTCAAACAGGGGTGTTGTTTATCGCCGACTTTGTTCGCCATCTTTGCTAATGATCTTGTGAAAGAAATCAATGACCTTGACCTTGGTATTTCAATGGGAGAGGCAAACGTGTCCATTCGTCCATTCTTATGTATGCGGACGATATTGTTCTTGTCTCAGACAACGAGGAAAAGTTACAAAGCATGCTAAATACCCTCCACGACTGGTGCAAACGTTGGCGCGTGATACTTAACACAAACAAGTCGAAAACCGTTCACTTCCGGCGGGGCAGAACATCACGGACTGATAAGGAATTCCGAGTTGGACAAAACATCATTGAAACTGTAGCGCAGTACCGATACCTTGGAGTAATTTTCGATGAACGGAACGATTTCAGTGAGAACTGCGAGGCGTGGGTAAAGGATGCAGGTGGGGCGCATGGCAGCTTAATTAGCAAGATTCATAACATGAAACACCTCCGGTTCCGGTCGTATGAAAAACTATACAGCGCATGTATTACACCAATTCTCGAATATAGTGCCTCGATGTGGGGCGCTAAGACATATTAATCACTTGACAATGTACACAACCGTGCATTAAGATATGTCATGGGCGTGCATAGATTTACCCCACTACCGGCGCTTAATGGGGACTCTGGCTGGAAACCGACTTTGTATGGAAGATGGATATGTGTCCTCAGGTTCTGGAATAGACTTATTAAAATGGATGCCAATAGACTTAAAAAAAGGTGTTTAATTTTGATAATACCAAGTGTATGAATAATTGGTCAAGCGACGTTAAGCAGATACTATCAACGTTAGGTATTATTGATCGGTTTCACATTTAATCATGTATCGACCTGGATGCAGAAAAATCTGTATGACCCAACATTATATAGCCAAATGGTCACACGACGTGTTAAACATGCCCAAACTGAGAACATACGCAACATTCAAAATGGAATTTAAGTGTGAAGACTATGTGACAATGAAACACTCAAACCATGAACGCTCATCACTATGTCAGTTTAGAACGGGAATATTGCCAATGAGAATAGAGACAGGAAAATACGCTGGTGAACCAGTAGATAATCGAACATGTAGGTTTTGTGATCTAGCGTCCGTAGAGGATGAGAAACATTTTCTACTTGTATGTGATTTATATAACAATATCAGGACTGACGTGTTTGGTGATATCTTCTTAAAACATGACTTAATTCATCTTAACCCAGACCAAAGGTTTTGCCATAACCTGAATTTATACCCCAGGAAGAATGCAAAGTTCATTGTTAAAGCATATTTGCACGGGCAGTCCGTAATGTATTTACTGTAAATTTGAATTTGTATCAGTGCTGTCACTTTTATTGATAAAAGTACATTATTTTTTGACATGACAGTATATCTTATTGTTTTATGCTGCTTTGCTATGAATAACCGTTTGAAAAATATTATAATATTTTAACATAATCTCGATCATTTGAAGCTGTATATATTTGCTGTATATATGATATCTGTTTTCTCAGTTTCATTCATACATCACTTGTTATGACATAGAACGGTATATATGTGTTTTATGTGTAGAAGGAGCTTAACAGCTGAGGTGACTTATAGGTCCAATGGGCCGGGTGCTTATTTTATATGTATATATTATTGATTGTATTTTATGAATTGCACATGTCACTATAACAAACTATTTACTTACTTACTTATTCGGTTTGAATAAGAACTAGGGAACTAGTTTAGTTCATGGTTCCTTATTCGTGAATTAATTCGTGAATTTAATTATTATCGTTTTTTTTTTGTATTGGTTTTCTTTAAAAGCGCATAGAACATATGTTAAGCTTAAATAAATAATTATGAACTGTTCAATATTCCTTGTTCGAATAAGGAATAATGAACCAACTTACTCTCCGTACAATACTAGATCTAACAACAAAAAGTCCTTTTTGTGGTTTTCAAAAATCTGTGCAAATAAACATTCAACAAAATTCTGCATAAATTATGAAAGTCAAAGTTGTATAATTTTCTTTTGATGACTGCACAGTGTGCTTAAACAAAAAAAGTCTTATTCATCATGGTCCATGAGTGAACTATTTCCTCTTCGAGGTCATGAAATTCATAATGGTTCTTGCATAGGCCTCTTCGCGAATCTGATCCTGCCGCGTCCGAACGGAACGCACGCGCTCGCCTATGTCACCGCCGGGAGTCCCGATCCTCGAGCTGTGTTCCTCGACTTCTGCAATATGCGCGCGCATCAGTTCAGCGTTCCGGTCTTCACGCGCACGGCGACCGGCGTCGACCCGTTGTTGGAGCTTGTTAAACATCTGACCCCCTGAAAGAAACAAGGTTGCAGAGTTTAATGATTGCCTCAGTTTGAAAATGTTGTCTACAAGAAATATCAATTCATTTTTTATATCTATTTTTTATTATTGATACAATCTAAACATGATGTCTACACTTAAATCGAAATAATATCGTCATCGTAATGCTGTGAGCTAAGGTTTAATTGTACACTTTAGTAAGTAAATCAACAAATAGGTGTTATTTATGCTTAAATAAAGTGATCTCTAAACTTTTTTTTTTATAAAAAGTAACACTTTTTGTACCAATAAACAATTAAAGAGAAAATAAATCGAAGCTCAAAACAAACAAATGAGCGAATAAACGAACGAAAGAACGAATGAATGTATGAAAGAATAATTTAATATATGGATGAATCAATGATTGACTTTATTAATGAAAGACTGTATTAATCAATGAATAACTTAATGACTACATGAATGAGTGAATAAATGAATGAAGGAATGAATCAATGAATGAATGAATGATTGATTGATTGATGGATTGATTGAATGCATGAATTAAAAATCAGTTACACGAACCACTTCTGTATGGTTTCACTGGAGACCTTGAGCGCTTCCTACGCGTGACCTCGATATCATTTTGTAGGTATGCATGCTTCCGGTGGCTGACCACTCCGTCCGACATCTGGCGGGGAATCGGCGGCAGGCGGCGCGGGGGCACGAAGTCGAGAGTAAAAGCGAGGCAGCTGGCCGTGTACTTGATGTCCTGGGCACCTTCGGGTACTTCCGGGAGCTTCCGATGCACCGAGAGGCCGTCTTTCCGAATGTTGGAGCTACGAATTCAAAGGAAAACATCGTTTACGTTAACAAACATGTACATGAGAACAGCAAAATGGGCAGTGTAGTATGCACGTGTTGAAACAAACAACAGAGTCTAATGGCAGTCACTATTCGAATGTGATTTTTTGGTCACCATATTGACGTAAAATTAAATTAAAAATTATGATTTCTATAAGTATTACAATATTATATAAATAACTCATATAACCCCATATAACAAATAGCATACAGTTACTTGAGGGCTGCACTATGTACAGAAGCACTCACCTACAATTACAGTGGTTTTCTTCATTCCAATGGGTTAACATGCTTTGTTATACATTTTACTATCAAAACACAGACATAACAATTTAATGAATTATTAAATTAACTCATTGTGCATTTCGTTAGGTATTTATCGTTTTTGCCGTCGTAATTTATCGACAACTGTTTTCGCAATTCGTCAAGTATTATCCGCAAGCCACTGGCCACTTCAGAAAATAGACAGTTTTTAGCTAGAAGAATCCTATTACACTTTGGTATGAATACGCATGCCACATAGGTGCGTAATTAACAACTCTAGATTACTACAAATGAAAAACGTTGTTTTAAGATATTTAAAAATGTTTGTAAAACCTATCTTGTTTTTTTGCATCTTTACTTGCTAAAGAATTTTAGTAATTGTGACCGCGTTTGGTGTTTATTAATTTTTTTAGGGTTTATACTCGAAAGGAATATTTGGACATGATGAAAGTCCTGAAAAATTAATTGCATATTTTGCCTCTATGCCCGCTGTGTTTGAACTTCGTTAAGGTTTATATTTTATAAACTGCGTTAGGATTATCCGGGGATAGGCCGTGGGTAATTTGTGCAACACCTGGGCAGTATTTTGCTTAAGTAAAAATGTCTCTTGCATCAAACATATACTATACATACATATAAAAAAACACTTATAATTACACATTATGTTGGATGATATGATAATATGAGAACATGTTATTCCACAATTTATTGAAAAAAGTGTTTCGTAAATATGCTTAAATTAAATAAATAATCAAATCACAATAATTGAGCATGTAAAGAAGAATGCTGTCTTTCTACATTTACATTTTCATTTTTCCAACAGGTGGTAAGCGTGTGGCTATGATATTAATTAGTTAAAAAATCATTATATAACAAGGTATTCACTTCAAAATGACCCGAATATAGGTTGCATGGTTTTTTGAACAGCCATTACTTCATCAATTATGCAGCGATTTCCACGAACTAGGTCTTATTAAACGCAGCAATGAATTTCCTTTCAGGAAATGTTCATATTTTGCAATATTTTTTACATATGCTGGATCAAATCTAAAGAAATAAAGGATACACCACTCTCGTGACCTACTCGTCGTCGATCTGACCCGATCCAAGATTGAAATCTTCATGGAGTAAGAGAAGTCGAATGTTCCTTATAATTTGATTATTTTTCATTCAAAATAATGTTTTTACTAAGTAATATCATAGCCACACGCTAACCACCTGTGGTCGTGCCCTCATGGTGTAACTTAAATAGCATTTAAATAAGTAAGTTAAAGAAAGAAAATAATATAATGACACGATTTATAAGAACGTATGTGGATATAAGATTACTGACGAAATCACATTATTCTAAAACACGCAAACAACTAAATGGACATCAGACGAAAGCAAATAAAATTCCCTAGTTGCAATTGATTATCTATGGTATGTAGAGCAACCTAAAACAATCATGTTTAAACCTTACCTGTCAGAAGGATGTGGACGGTACTTCTTATCGATGCTGGGCAGAACGCAGTGCTGCTTGGTGGGTAAGTCACTCTTCGTCGGCGTGCCCGTCCCGTCACGTGACTGCCTCGTGATGGATCGCCACGGCCCTTCGGCGAGCGTCCGACTGTCCGGACGACCGGAAGTAGCCTTCAGGCGGATCTCGGCGCGCTCTTTGACGCTCTGTTGCACGGTTTTTGACGCAAGATTTTCGGGCGCCAGCGGGTTTCCCGGCACGATGTAGCTCGTGCTAGATATAGCGCGCGCTGGTTCCTCGTCGGACTCAAAGTCTGACTTGTAAGAGTCTTCGTCGACAGTTGGCGACGATTTTTTCTGCTTTGTTTTCATAACACTTCGGGTTGTTTGTTAAAATATTACATAGAAACGTTAACGCGATCCGCCATAGAACTATTCCACTATCTTTGACGTTGTTGCCTTGCACGCATTATAACTATGACGTCATGACGTTGCTTGTGAATATTACTTTTGCGAAAAATAATTTCTTTGTCAACAACGTCGAAAGATCGTCATCGTCATCGTCATAATAATAATAATAATAATAATAATAATAATAATAATAATAATAATAATAAATAATAATAATAATAATAATAATAATAATCATCATCATAATCATCATCATCATCATCATCATCATCATCGTCATCGTCATCGTCGTCTTAGTCGTCGTCGTCGTCATCATCAGCATTATAATTATCAACATCAAAATTAACAGCATCATCATCATATTCATCATCATCACAATAAGCAGCAACAGCCGCAGCAGAATCAGCACTGGCAACGTATTTTTTTCAAAAGCGTCATGGTTTACCTCACGACCATAACAAGTTGAAAAAAAGCCTATGGCATGTAAAATAATATACAAGCATACCTGTACAAACGACAAAAACAACAACCACGTAGAAAGTGAATAAATCTATCAGTTTAGAGCATATGAAACCGTGCCAAGCGCAGGCGTTGTAACGACTTTTCAAGAATGCAAATAATGCGTTCAGATCTTGTTGTGAAGTAGTAAAAGAAAGCGTATACGCATAACTCAGGATATGTTTGTCTATCAAGGTGCATATAAATCATACACCCATTTGCTCCTGTGAAGTGTTATTTGATATACATGTATATGAAGGGACTGCATATTCACGTAAACGAAAAAAGCTGTAAGCAATTTATTTTAATACAAACTAAAAGCATAAATTAACTTATTTTTTAACAGAAATATGCACGATATTAGCAAAACAGCACAACCGTATAAATTTGCAACTGCAAATATGCACAAAAAGAAAAGCGTCATAGTGAAAGTGAAGCCAACGCAGCGTTATTACAACCGATAAAACATCTCGTGTATTGAACATCGTTTAACTGCTTTTATTATACTTTATAAAATAAAATACAAGTTCGCTATTTATTATTTGTCTGAAAGTATAATAGCTTGAATGTCACATATGCAGCAAGTCAAATTAATTCGTACAATAATACATAAATAGATTATTTTTGTTTCAATCAACCTCTTCAACCTTTGGACCACCACTCGCGCCGCCGGAAGTAGAAGAACCATTTCCGCCAGCGGCTTTGTGCAGTTTTGTCATAATGGGACCGCACGTCCGTTGCAGTTCCTCTTTCTTTTGCTCGAACTCGTCTTTGTCTGCCAAAGTGTTGTCGTCTAGCCACTTCACCGCCTCATCGCACTTCGAGGTCACCGTCTGTCTGTCGGCATCGGTCAGCTTGCTGCCGGCGTCGTTCGCCGCCTGCTTCACCGAAAAGATGTAACCTTCGAGCTGGTTGCGCGCCGTCACGCGTTCACGTTGTCGGTCGTCTTCCGCTTTGTACTTGTTCGCGTCGTTGACCATTTTGTCTATTTCCGCTTTCGATAATCGCCCCTTATCGTTCGTGATCGTTATCTTGTTGGATTTCCCGGTGCTCTTGTCTTCGGCGGATACGCTCAAAATGCCGTTAGCATCGACGTCAAACGTAACTTCAATCTGTGGAATTCCCCGCGGAGCCGGGGGAATCCCTGTCAGCTCAAAACGCCCGAGTAAATGATTGTCCTTTGTCATCGCGCGTTCGCCTTCGTAAACCTGTATAGAAACAGCAGGCTGGTTGTCCGAATACGTTGTGAACGTTTTCGACGTCTTCGCCGGTATTCGCGTATTCCTGTCCACGAGATGCGTCATGACTCCGCCCGCCGTTTCGATGCCAAGAGAGAGCGGCGCGACGTCAACTAGAAGCACGTCTCGGATCGCCTCGCTGGTATCTCCTGACAACACCGCCGCCTGGATCGCCGCACCGTACGCAACCGCCTCGTCCGGGTTGATAGATTTATTGAGTTCTCTTCCGTTCATAAAGTCCTGTAGCAATTGCTGAACTTTCGGAATTCGCGTCGAGCCTCCGACGAGGACGATGTCGTTTATCTTCCCTTTTTCCATTTTGGCGTCTTTAAGTGCCTTTTCCACGGGTTCCAATGTTCCGCGGAACAAATCCGCGCACAGCTCTTCGAATCTTGCGCGTGTGATCTTTGTATAGAAATCGACGCCATCGTGTAAGGAGTCTATCTCAATGCTTGCCTCCGAACTACATGATAGCGTACGTTTAGCACGTTCGCATGCGGTACGCAGACGCCGAATTGCGCGGGCGCTTTGGCTTATATTTTTCTTGGTCTTGCGCTCAAATTCTTTAACAAAATGGTCAACCATTCGGTTATCAAAATCTTCTCCGCCCAGGTGCGTGTCGCCTGCCGTTGACTTCACCTCGAACATCGAGCCCTCGTCTATGGTGAGAATGGACACATCGAATGTGCCGCCGCCGAGGTCATAAATAAGGACGTTCTTCTCGCCGGAGAGGCTCTTGTCAAGTCCATACGCTAATGCCGCCGCCGTCGGCTCGTTTATTATGCGGAGTACGTTGAGCCCGCATATTGCACCGGCGTCCTTGGTGGCCTGGCGCTGGGAATCGTTAAAGTAAGCCGGCACGGTCACTACAGCGTCCTTGATCTTGCGACCCAAGAACGCTTCCGCCGTCTCCCGCATCTTCGTCAAAACCATGGAACTAATTTCTTCGGCGGAGAAGAGTTTCCTTTCCCCTTTGTATTCCACTTCGATCATAGGTTTACCGCCCTTGTTAGTGACCTTGAACGGCCAGTGTTTCATGTCACTCTGTACGGTGGCGTCGTCGAACTTCCGTCCAATCAAACGCTTGGCGTCGAATACGGTATTCGGTGGATTCATGACGGCTTGGTTCTTTGCGGCATCGCCTGAAACACACGCACTTCAGCGTTTTATCGTCGAAGAAAAAAGAGGGGAAATATTATATTATAATGTAACCAATCAATTTTTCGTAAAAGGTTTCACAGCTATTTCTGTCTGTGAATGTATGATAACATATCGAATATCGGAATCAAACACAAAATTGACACCAAATGTGAATAATACGAATGTAACTTGTGCTATATTATATGGATCCTACAAGTACATTTCTTTATTATCGATTGTGCTGCATAGAACTAAAATATGTTACTCTTATTGACCAGCCGCCAGCTGTCAATTAAACTTTCCAATCAGCCAATCAGATCAGCTTTTTTTTATCCGCCACATGGTCCGCCAAACAAAGAGTGTCGTAGTAACCTAATGAGCGCTGTATTTAAGATTACTTAGTGGGCGGAGCTATAGATTATTTAGTGACTGGTCAACTGCTTACCGATAAGCCTCTCCGTATCCGTGAAGGCCACATAGCTAGGCGTGGTCCGATTGCCTTGGTCGTTAGCGATTATCTCCACCTTGCCGTGCTGGAACACGCCCACGCACGAGTACGTCGTGCCCAGGTCAATACCGATGGCTGTCATGTTGCACGAGCGAGGTCACCTGTGGTCACAAATGTATGGTGCATGAGGCAAATTGACACGACTCGTCCCGGTAGATGCCTATACCGTTAGTAAGCTGCTGATTTATGCTATATGACAATGCTCACTAGATCAGATTGTCGACCAGTATTATGTTCAAATCGAACATGCTCACCGAATTTTACTATTACAATGACGACAAAAGCATTTTTCATTTATATATGTGTTTTGCAGTTCAACTTTTACACTAATGATCCTCACAATTAGGATGTTACAGATTTATTACAGCCTTTGATGAAGTAGCAATACTTCACACGTTTCCTCGTCGCGATAATAGACAATAATAAGAATCTCTAGTTTAAACAACAAGCTCTGGTCATAAATGTCGGCTTCTAACAAACGTTACACCACAAGTACCGGTAGTCATCCACCAAACAGAGGTATCTTAGTATGTGCACACTTACTCACAGGCGAAATATTGGTACGAGTAAACAAAACTTCCCATATACATTCTCATATTTCTAATGACACTGCTGGAGGGAAAGTAAGAAAAACGCCTGCTGAAACTAGCCCCGGAAAACAGGCAAATTGAATTCCCATATTATTTAGCTTTCTCATTTACAATCGATGACATCTGTACATTTTATTTTGCATAAACACGCAAATAAGTATGAATTTGAACATTTTAGCAAAATTAATACACGGAATAAATGTTTTTATTTATCGGAAATTAAAAAGTTTGTTTTGTTACTTTTTATTCTAATATAAATTTGATCACTGATTTAATAAAAGCTTTGTTAACACTGTTTGAGCAACGATCTGAGATTCAAAATAAACTTACCTTGTTAAAAGACTAACCGAACGATCAACAATTATGTTTCAAATAAGTATGAAATTCTTCCTGTGCACGTTTAACAATAAACGCACGAAATATTTCCCTGCGTTCAACTGGTAGCCTAGAGGTTTCAGGGGAAGTAGTTTTATACTCAATCGTCTCAGTTCGGTAATTTCCGTACTGTACGAATGCATAGCATAAATATTCGTATTTTAACTCCGTTCAACAATCGTCGTTTCTCGGTAATTTCCGACTAAACAGAAAGATTTCCGCTCACCCCCGCAATACAACACATTCGTACTTTCTAGAAGCTGGCCACATCCCAAAACAATGAGTAACCACAATCGTGTCAAGCTTTCATTATTCATTTCGAACGTGTGCACTATAAACGAAACATCCAGAGTATTCTTCAAACTGATTCAGTGTTATCCCGTGATTAAACTCTTATGACACTATAAATAGCTTTAAAGCCCATATAACGCCCAAAATCAAAGAATATTTCGTAAACTATTTTGTAATTGTTAACACATAAACAATCAGTATTCCTTATAGCAATAACCTTAATTTCAATGCTAGCTGTGGTCTGGTAACATAGATTTAATAAGAAATAAATTGCTCTTTTTATTTTTTGTGGCACAATATATTCCATTTTAATTTCCCGCGGCGATATCTATTCATACGGCACACAAACACTAAATTGGTACTTGAACATGTGTTGAATATATTATACCACAACAAATACAAAAGAGCATTTTGTATCTTGTTAAATCTATGTTACCAGAGCACATTACGCGTTGAAATTTTGACTATTGCAACAAGGAACACTGATTGTTTATGTGTTTACTTTATTTTACGAAATATTTTACGAAGTATTCGTTGATTTTTAGCGTTAAATGGGCTTTAAATGAGATTCTAGGTTTTAGACTAACACATTTTTGAAAATAAATGTCGGTTTACAATCCGTATTTGCAATGACGGTACTTAGCCAATGACATCAGGTTTATCCAGTTTACGGCGTTTTGTCTCTTTTATGTTTTTTTGGTGTTGTCATTTGTCCATGTGTCATTTGCATATAAATCCTGACTCAGCTATGTAAAGGTCATACACCAAGATGCTTAACTCGGCCCAATTCAAGACAGCGATCCTAGTTCTATTAATTTGTGTATTGTGTGTACTTTGTTTCGAAATTGGTCAGTAGCCATTAATTAATTATACTTACTTAGCCATTTATAAACTAACGTACGACCAAAGTTATTGATTACTCTCCTGCTGGCGTACCTGTTACCGTTGTTTCATTTGATATATATTACAATCGACCAGTCGCCACTTATTGCAGTGATTTAAATAAGTCAATTCTCGACGTTCAGGCCAGTCGAAATACGTTCATTGCAATTAAAAGATCTTTTTTTCAATAGTTAGATAGCCAAAGCTGCAAGAATACATCTCTGGGGTTTATTGCTGTTTTGTTCATGACATAAGAGCCATTTTCGCAAGACGCGGCTCATATATCCCCTCAAGTAAAACGCAAAACAAAAATTGAGTATGAAAACTCCAAAACTCTCAAGACCAAACTGATGACAACACAGCAATTAAAAATATGTTTACATACATAAAAGCAGTCGAAAATCAAAGCAATCCTTTTTATATTCAATTTGGCAGAAATGAGAATGTTGTCGAGGTGCTTTATCAGAGGGGGTAATCACGTGATAGTCAAGATGGCGACGTCCATTCCGAGACAAGTATGATTCGCCGTTTTATTCCCTTCATTACTTTTTTTTTGTAATGCCGCTCACTTTCCAGCCATATCAGCGTTTATTTCGTATTAATATTCGCTCTACGTAAATCTCGACTTTACTCGCTTCGAATTTTCTTAGCGGGATCACAAAATTCATAGCGAGTAAAGTCGAGATATAAAGCGAATATTAATAAGAAATAAACACGTTTTTCATCAAAAGTATTGATTTATTTCAAGACATGCACACTTCTATGTGCTAAAGATTAAAAAATTAACTTTGTCGTTTAGCGATATTCCACAAATAAACACATTTCAACTGGAATCTACCTAATGATTTACATAATTTCAAACAGAACAATATTTGAAAGGGATGAGATGTTCCCATTACATTTTAGCAAACAAGTAAGCATGTATATTCGCCCTGTTGAACGTCATATTTAATAATTCACAACATACCCAACAACTATTGGATGCATTATTCTTAAACACCATAAACAAAGATAAAACATACGTACTGAAATTAGCTCCCCTTAATTAAATGTAGATTTCGTAAATCAATGCATAGTTGTGAGTCTTTTAAGAGTTTCGAACGCTCATTCATGAATTTTGTTTTCGTATACATATAACAATTCCTCACGTTAGATGTGAAGTTTATCCAGGTATGATCGTGTATCCAAAGCTGTAGTGTATCACAGTTTCCAAACGTACACACGTATAATAATAACTTTATTTTTTATTTGTTTTGATGAAGAATTCACATTAAGAAATAATTTCTTTTTTTACAATGTGGTCTTCAGTAACATAACACAAGTACCTTTTTTGAAACATGCATACGAACATACAAGGGAAAAATGAACTATACAGTTAAATGTCATAATAACTTCCTTATCAATTCCGACGACGTGGAAGACGACGAAGACGACGACATATACGTTTACATATAGTTCGCCAACATTATCCTGACGCTGACCTTTATGCAGGAATATTTTAAAATACCGTTACGATGAATATTTTTTTTTTCCGTACTGGAAGCGATTTGAATCGATTGAAGCATTCATCTTATACTGTTATAGCCTCGATAAACTCGTGCAAACCGTGCACGAACCAAAGCGAATGCAAATATGTGTCGTGTTCTGAGAAAACTGGGCATAATGCTTGTGCGTAAATTGTCATCCCAGATTAGCCTGTGCAGTCCGCACAGGCTTATCAGGCACGACACTTTCCGCCTAAACTGGATTTTCGCTAAGAAGAGACATCATTATAACGAAAAATTCCATAAAAGCGGAAATTGTCGTCCCTGATTAGCCTGTGCGGACTGCACAGGCTAATCTGGGATGAAAATTTACGCACAAGCCTTTTGCCCAGTTTTCTCAGAACACGACACATATAGGTAACCATTCAAGAGTATAAATTATGCTTCAATGAGTTCACGAGTGTCAGGTCAATGTTGTAGAGCTATATATACGATTTATAATAAAATTGTGCGAAAGCGACATTTCAGTTATTTTAAAACTTATATGGCGACGATTGATATACATTTGCTATATTTACTAGGATTGATATTTGATATACAGGTATACAATGTTTCTCAATAAAGTCTTCATATCGGTCATATATTTAGAGAAACTGGGCAAACGCAGTTTAATAACAAAACCATATCAACAGCGAACACAACTTGGAAAGCATTTCGTCAATAGCAATCAATAACCATAACAAGAATAAACGGATATTTTAAATTGTTATGTCCCTTTTTGCAGCATATACCAGACAACCGATATGATCGGTAACGCTGCTTCTCGAACCCTAGATATTTCTGTACACAAGAAGGGGACTTCTCGGACACGTTAAGACAACTATTACATTAATTTAAAATAAACTGAATTATTATTATACGTACTCTGAATATACCTGCGATACATAGATAACATAAAAAATTCTAGTTTACATAAAAGGTACATACATTTGTCAAGCAAAAAAACACAACATAATTAACATTTACAGCTAGAATACATTATGATTGCAAGAAAATATCAGACAAGATTTAGTTACTTAGTGTACACAGTTATGTATTATAATTTTCTATAAGCGTCATGCGCATTGCAAAGTCTATTTGCATGCAGGGGCATACTTGTTAATGCTAAGTTTACATCTGGCCACGATCTCCCCGATTAGCCAGAGGCTAAAAAATCGGGGAGCTCTACGATTAAATGGTATACTCCACGTTCTGTTACGCTTCCTTACGAAATCAGCACGTTTTGTTGCTACGATCGAGCCCACGATTTGCATCACGTTCTGTTACGCTTTGTTGCGATCAACACGATTGGCTTCCACGCTCCACCACGTTCCGTTACGTCCTGTTAAGATCTCCCACGACAAAGCCGCTTTGTTGCGATCTCCTGCGATTTGACGATTAGAAAATGAATCGGGGCAATCGTGGTGAAATTTAAGTTTGATTTAAAATCTGTCCCGATGCCCACGATGTCCCCGATTCAACCACGTTCCGTTACGCTCCCCCACGATCACCCCGATTCGACTCCACGCTCTTTTACGTTCGCCACGATGCTCTGGAATCGGGGACATCGTGGTAATCGTGGCCAGATGTAAACCTAGCATNATTTAAATATTGTCATGTATCTCAGATTTTTTAAGCCTAGTGCTTCGTTTTGAAAGTGACATTATGGCTGATCCAATGCACCTCATTCCACTTTTCTTCGTATAAATATCACACAGTAGCGCACATAGTCCATGCATACCGGTAATTATCAGTTTTGGCGAAGATTATCAGGACTTATAACATGTCTTATTCAAGTTTTCTTTTTATATTCTCGACAAGAAATTTTATAAATAAATTAAAGCATTTTCATTACATTTGAAATGCCGGTATTCAGTGTTGGGTCCACTTTTACAGTTTAGGTGTAATATCTTGCCGTAGTTTTAATTCTTAAGTCAGAAATAATCGATTTAACGACAAAAAAGCATACACATATGTACGTAACTTTAACAAGTGCTTTTGAGTACCAATCAGTGTTCATGCTCGTACAATCCCGATTGTTAACAAACACAATCAATCACTCTAGATCAGCAGACGATATATTGCAGAAATTGCATAAACCTATCTTACGGAGGTTCCGGAGATAGTCGATGTGTCACGAGTGACAGTCAATTGATCTATTGGAGGTAATATCTAACCTAAATTTAGGTACACTTTAATCGCTCGGTGTATTTTTATATGTACGAACTGACCGGAGTTAGAATGGCTGACTTAATAAAAATACATGTTTAGATTTAAAAACTGGTAAGTCATATGTATGATTACTTTTAAACAATTAACGTGATAATAATTTATTTTAATATTTTATGTCGTTTTATCCTTACATACTTGAAGTCGCTGTGTACTTTGGTCAAACATACGTTTACTTTCGATTTACATATGTACTTTGCCAATATTGAATTGTATTTATATCATTATCAGGTGTTGAATTTGTACTTGTTATTCTATTTATTCGAAGCAAATGCAGTATACACGAATAGAAATACTTGACACTATTGACCAGTAATTACCTTTTCATTTTCTATTTTTAATGGCTTCTGTTTTGGTTTTCATTTATAGTATTTCCTATCATTGTTGTTCCTTTTTACGACGTACTGCGTACATGTACATTTTAAATTGTGTGATTATTCTGGAATAAAAATAATAAAGAAGACAGCTTTTTTTTAATTTTACGTTGCATGTTCTTCATGTACAATGAATCTTTCCCCTTGGTACCATCTGTCTTTATTATTTATATTTTGGATCATCAAGAAAACAAACAAACACTTATAGATCTTCTTTATCAAGACAATATAAATATGGAATGAATACTTATTATAAAAAAAGTAATAGATTCTCTGCATATATCATTTTAAATAACTACGTGCAGCTAAGGAATAAACACTTGCTACCGACGAATACATCATACCAGACTTCTCTACACTATGGAGTCCAACTGGGGAAGCAAGCTCGTCGTGGCCTCTATAGATTTCGGGACAACGTTTACAGGATGTGCATTCTCCATGCTTGCGGATTACAAGACATACCGAGAAAAGATACTGACAATTTATTGGAAGTCAGGGGTATCTGAGCAGTAAGAATATTATGATTAAGCAATATTAATATATATACAATATTACTAAGGATTCAAAACATGATTTTCTCGATTAATGTTTTATAAATTCAAGACAAATTTATATTTGTTTTGTGTTTGTAAACATGTCTTTTCTTAGCAATAATACTCAGTTATTAAATCTACGAAAAAAAAGTAAGTAGTGCTTACCTGACTTCAAATTGTAAATCAAACGTAGATTTGTTTTTGTTAAATAGAGATCAATGTATGTATTTTGTATTACAATTTAGGGCAACAAAAATACCGACGATTCTGTTATTGAAGAAAGATCTCAGCTTCGAAGCCTTCGGTTATGAGGCAGAAGAGACCTTTGCAGAAATCACAGAGGACTCTGATGATGTTGACGACTGGCATTATTTCAAATATTTTAAAATGAAACTCTACAACGAAAATGTAAGTAACTTTCTTGAAAAAAAAATGTATGCGAATTACGAATTAAGTATCTTTTTATCGTAAACAAATAATCATGTTTATAAGATAGATATAAAGGCTGGAGATCGTGTCGAATCGAGACCAAACCGTAGAATAATTCGGAACTCTTCCAACGGACCGTATTTGATCGTATCTGAACTGGAGATAAGACCGTGTAAGATAATAACCTACGGACATGCATCATATCGTATCTAAGCCTGAACTCTTCGAGGTATATTAAAATCAGTAACGCGTCGCAAATGGTTGCACACCAGTGGGAAAGGTACGTTTTAAATTAAGCTGCATTTAACATAAACGAATATGAAATTGATATAATTTACCGAATTTCAGAAAGACTCAAAGATCAGAACTACAAGTAAAGTGACTGATCAGAATGGTCGCGAGATTGATGCACTTCATGTCTTCAGCGTTTCCATAAAGTTCATTAAAGACAGAATAATGGACGAATTAAAGGCGAAGATAGGAGTGTTGAGAGACGACGATGTTTTCTTCGTTCTGACATGTCCTGCTATATGGTCTGATAATGCTAAACGATTTATGCGAGTAGCAGCAGAAAAGGTAATTTTCTTTCGATGCTTTTATCTTATTTAAATAACCAATAATCAACGTACACTACATAACACAATTACCTTGATACATGCTTTAGATTGAAAATAAATAAAGCATTGCCTAAGTAGCAATTCAGAAAAAAAAATCGATATGTTATAATTAAACAACTCATTTCATTTTCAAATATTGTTTATTGTTGTTATAACTCAGTAAATTCTCAAGACATTAATTATATTTAAAATAGGCTGGCATAGCAAACGATCATTTACGAATAGGGCTAGAACCCGAATGTGCCGCAATCTATCTGCATAATGTCACACTACCAGATCTAAGTGCGTCCAAAAAACAATCTTTCTCCATGGCCGACGGAGACGCATACCTGATAGTTGATTTAGGCGGTACGTGTTTTCTCCATATTAAACGTGTAAAGTTAAATAATGAAGCAAAAACAGATATGACTTTAAATTCCGAATCTGCTGCTCATGTTATTGTCATCACAGTCTTAATATCAGAGTAAAGCATGTAACACATGCTTGAAGTTTGTTTGTAAATGTATTTTGCAGGAGGTACCGTTGATATTGCGGCTCATAAGATTAACGTATTCGGGCGATTTGAAGAGATACTTATTCCTGATGGTGGACCCTGGGGATCCATTAAAATCAATTTCAAATTCGAGCAAGCGCTTACAGCGCTGTCAGGTGCACGTGCACTTGAAACGTTTCGCAGTGAAAACATGCACGAGTACACTGAACTTTTGAGAGCGTTTGAGCTGAAGAAAATAGCATTTCCGGGATCCAGGTCGAAAGTAAATATGAAGTTACCAATGACATTTCTTCAATGTCACCAGCATGAAAATAGAGAAAGCTTAATTGAATCAATAAAAGAAGTTGAGCATCCATTATTTTCACAATGTTCTTTCCAACCAAAAACTAACGTTATCTCTTTTCCAAATGACTCCTTTGCAAGTTTATATGACGAAACAATCGGTCTAATTATAGATAAAGTCCGAAATATTTTGGAATATTTGGAAAAAGTGAAACAACACGACATTAAGACGATATTTTGTGTGGGAGGTTTTGCTGATTGCAAACTGCTACGAGATCGGTTTAGGGACATGTTCGGTGACAGGGTGATTGCTCCAAGTGAGGCGATAACAGCTATAATGAAGGGTGCCGTCATGTTTGGACGCGATGGAAATATAATCGAGTCCAGGATAAGTAGATTTACCTATGGGCTAGACTGGAGCGTCGATTTTGACAGCAAGATCCATGATCCTAAAAGGAAAGAAGTGACAGAAAGCGGTGATGTCTGTAAGGATATATTTTATACGATTGCTGAAAAAGATCAATTAATACCAACCGACTACGCTACGAAGAAGATAGAGTCCTACGTGAAGACAGCCACCCAGGATAGAATGGAGTTCCCATTCTACTGAACAACTCATGTAGCAGCTCCATTGTACATCGATGACCCTGGGTGTTCTTTGGTGGGCTCCATGATAGTGGGTTTGGATGATACCACTGGAGGACTCGATCGCTACGTGACATTGGAAGTCTACTTTGGGGCGTCAGAACTACGAGCAGAAGCCACCGACAATAAAGGAAAGAAACATACGGTTGCTTTCAATTAAGATGAAAGTGAAGTCTGAACTACATATATTGTTTAATGTAAAGTCTTGATGATGCAGTGCTTTTAGGAAGAGTCTATTTAGATTTTAATACGAAACAGGTTGGATTTAATTGATTAATTGTTTATGAACTTATTACAGGAAAAAGATTTTAATGATTGAGAGTACTACACAAATTATTAACTATACACAATTGACAAACCAAACAAAAGATCAACGTGCTGATTGAAATAAAGCAGTGCCTTACATAGTGCCTTAATTAAATGTTGTCCTTATTCTGTTCTTAAAATTTTGTTTTAAAAGACAGTTTTAAAAGATAGAAAGACGTTTACTGTCGACGGAGACAACGTTATAATGAATGATTTTATAATATTGTTATTATTTTGCAAAATTATTGCTTTAATATTGTATGAATTAGCCGCGCCAAGCGCTTTTGGGGTTTTGCTCAAAGATATTTTTGTCTATATATTTATTTTATTATTTTGAGATGTTATTACATCGTTTACATAATGCAAATACACGTTTAATTCGATGCATATTGGTCTAAAACTAACGGATATGATCAATAAAATTATAAGTTACAATTGTTATAAAGTGTCATAATGAAAACTACTATCAATTATCCAACTTTATAGTACTAATTGTCTGGCAATTTTATTATTATGTCAAGAAATTAGTATTTGAAATAGATTTGGTATGCTTAAAACACTAGTGAATCCTGTCGAAAGTTTCATGACTGACCGGTTTTACACATCTTCAACTGTTTAAGAGTATATAATTAATTTGGCAGAAAGAATGCGAGTTAGTTAACATTGAAATAAAGAGCAAGGACACATGCGATGTATTTAATAATGTTAATGAATAGTCGCGCCATCATAGTTGATCGTGAAATACAATGTATATTTTCACAAATGTCGTACGAAAACCAGTCATGTAAATTAAAAAATCGTACTGATTTGTATCCACGAAACCATGCTAGCAACTGAATGATAACTTTATTACATGGGTAAAAGTCTATATTGTAAATGTGTGGGCTAGCTCTATGCATGTTTGTTTGTTTGTAAGAGGACTTCGTCTTTGTTGATTGTATTTTTCTTGCGTTTTTGTTATTCACTTACACAATCATAGTTTATATAACTTTGAGACAAAACGTATTTACATGTATTCAAAGTTAGATGTACACAGTGATAATATGGATACGTTTATTGTTTTATATGTAGAGCAACTCCCGTTGTTATTTTAGGTACATGTATAACAAATAACAAAACAATGTTTGGTAGACAAACGTTAATATCAATAAAACGGTAAATTTGCCTTAATATTTTTTAACACATTTTGATACCCCAAACCGGTACAAAAGCAAACAATACTCCAAATGCTATATGAGGTGTAATACTAAAAAGATCGGACCAAAAACATCAGAGGTGTTGTCAATTGTTTGTGAAAAAAAAACAATATGCCTTCAACCATTGGCCTGCATATGCGACATTAACTACTTTTTGTGCTCAATGTTCCCACATTCTGAATATTTGTGTCGTATGGCGATTCTATCTTAGCCAGGATCCAATGGTAATTGCCAGACTGCATAATAATTCCTCAGACAACTTAATATTCAAATCGGTCATAGAAATATTTGGCCTTCGTTTTGCCAGTACTCGGAGGGCGCTTAGGATGGTCCTCTTTCTTGTTAAGCTCATTTTGAATCCATGATTTATGTAAACCTTTCATTTCGTTTCCGAATTGTTGTATATTGGACTTCTGTCCATGAGCATACAGAACAGTATTCATACATACAACACTATATAATAAATCAGACACGTTGTGTTTTATACATATAGACATGTATAGAACATGTTATGAATACATTCACAATAAATCATAGCACATAATAAGCATGTTTCTAAGTTTTTAAGCTATGTTAACAAAAAAAGGTTGTTATTTGTTCGGTTATTTACAGACCAGGTTAGTCTATAAACGTTTACTTTTGGTAGTGTCCAATAAAATGTATACATAAACAATTTTCATTTCTGGAATTTATTCCCGGAATACGTTTCATTTGCGTTCTCCTCAATCTAATCATTAACCGGTTGCCTGTCTACATACGCTAAGTTAAATAGCATTTAACATATATTTGCTTTAATAAGGTTTTTTGATTTGTTGATAAACGCCTATTTTTGTAAAAACTTTACTGCAAATCACCGCGTCAATCTCCATGCAGAGTATTCGTTCCTAGCTCTCACATACACATACATGAATGTCTTCACACTACTAAGCACAAAACACAACTCGTTTTGCATTGGGCAAGACTTTCAATAGAACAAAATCAAATGATAGTATGGTTGTTAATTATAATTACCTCTCTAAGTTCGAACCGCAAATCAATTATAATTTCAATTGTCTAGTGATAAAAAACCTTTTTTTATAGAGAATCATCAATGTACCCATCTCTAGCCCTATCAGATTTCCATCGACCATGTCGCTTCAAACATCTCTCAGACACGCCCTCT